>JADRCD010187017.1:0-11513 GCA_019843815.1 Montemys delectorum | reverse complement strand
GTGTGTGTGTGTGTGTGTGTGTGTGTGTGTGTGTGTGTGTGTGTTGAGGGGGGGTGAGGGTGACCAGGAGTAGGCAGTGAGCAGGATGTAAAGTGAATAGGTAAAAAGAAATTAAATAATAAAAAAACTTTTAAAAAATGCAAGCTCTTCAAGACCTTTTTCCCAAAGAAAACAGTAAGCTCCTATCAATAATAAATGGCGCCATTTTAACTTACACCATTTATTAAGGTATATTTCTGACATGTTTTACAGATAAATGTTGCTCCTCCTAATGCAACAAAGGAGTGTGTATGAAAACCGTGGGTAATCTGAAGATCAGCAGCTGCCCTGTTTCTAAGGAAACTGCAAATTGGATTCTATTAACAATGAATAGATGGTCTCTCCAAACACACAAGCCTTCTAACACACACTAGGTGGGTGGACATCAGATACCTTAGTAGATGAGGACAGGAACTAAGAGGCTGGGAAGTCTCAGGATATGGAGCCAGTAATTAGGGGGTGAGAAACAGAAGAAGGTAGGAATAATAGGCAAGAAGGGAACTTAATACTGAGGAGGGACGGGAGGCCAAAGACAAACAGAAGAAACAGAAAAAACAATGAGCATTCTGGGATTAAGTGGTACAGTCAGGTGAAGCAGTGAGGCCACATCATGGGGGTGTCAGGGGAGTATCAAGGAGGCAAGGAGAAGTGGGAGGAGACTCAGCAGCGTGAAATAGCAAGGCAAGTAGGAATTACTGGTCGAAATCGGAGAGAATGTTAGTTGCTCTGGATAGGGCCCAACAGGGACAAAAAAAAAAAAAAAAAAAAAAAAAAAAAAAAAAAAAAAAAAAAAAAGAAGCCAAACGGAATACATTAATAATTCTAAGCAGGAGTAGCACTAAGAAATTATTTGTATAAAACAAGCAGAAATAGAAAATGCTAACCCTCAAATCGAACTCCAACAATAACTTTGAGTTACTGGATTGTGGAAATTTTCTTATGCGATCCATCTGTGGTATCACTTCAACTATTTACTGGAAAACTAACTGTGGTCTGACTCCAGATAGCCCTCCTAGTTTTCATTCAGATAAATCTGCTCCACTCAAGCATCAAGAGGCAAATGGTTTCAACTATTTTCATGTCAAGGAGGTTAGGTAAAAGTATCTTTTATACCTCTGATGTGCTCTCTGAGGCTTGTAGCCTCCATCAGCTACCCTAGGCCTACTCCTGGAAGCTTCTAGCCTCTGTACAATCTTATCTGGGCCTAGAATGTTTGCAGCCTCTGAGAACTACTACTGAATAACTTCCTCCTTTCTAGTTCTTTCTGAGTTCTGGCTGGCTGGTTCAACTCAGCTGTTCTGGCTCAAAACTCCTTTCCAAGTGGACTGATTCAAACTTCTCTCTGAGATGCTTTTCTTGCCCTCAAACTAACTCTAGCAATCTGTTGTAATCTTCTGGATCATTCTCATGCTCATTCTGCCTTACCTATGTCTAGTTTGTTCTCTCTTCAACTCATTTCTGAAAAGCTCTCCCAGTTAAACTACCTCTGAATTCCATAAGGTGACTGACCAGAATTGACTAGAAGTCAAGTCTCCTGAGTGTTGAGATTAAAGGCATGTACCACCAGCCCTAGACCTAAGCTTTACCTGAAACTTGCTGTATACCAGGCTGGCCTTGAACTCAGAGATCTGCTTGCCTGTCTCCTGGATTAAGGCATGTCTGTATTCCAGTCAAATCACACAGACCTAGAAAGTCTTAGGTTGTGACCTCTTGCCAGAGCAGCCATGCTGTAAATTAAAATTCCTCTACAGAGGTTAATTTTTCTGAAGAGCTAAATGGCTAGAATGCATGACATTCACAGGATCCCCATCCCTCTTCCACCCAGCACCTACTTTTACATGGCCACCTTTAGCTCACAAAGTCATGGAGACATCACAAAGCACTGGCTAGTAGCAAGAAACACTCTGATCATTGTCTAGCATATTAAAATCCTTTATTGTCATCAAATTTTTTTAAAAAATGCTTTGACCAAGAGTTTTTAAAATAATTGCTAATTTCCCCCCTCAGATGTAGACTATTACCTGCCTTACCACATTAAGACAAAATCTCATTCTTCTCATGTTATAGCCCAGGCTGGTCTTGAATTCACTATAATTAACAATAATCCTGTTTCCTAAATGCTGGGATTATAGACTTGATCCACCACATATGAGCTTAGATTTGTATTTTGATGAAAAATTATATGGCTTATTTTTTAATAAAAATTATCTCTGAGTAGTTAGTTAACACATAAAAATTAATTTTTAAAGTAATGTATGCTCTATTTAAATTTACTTGTTAAATGAGAATCAACATAAAGCTATGGAAATTAAAATGAATTGATCTATGAGGTTAATTTTTACTTAGTTGTTAAAATTATTTCAATCCTGTTCAATATTAATTCATTTTTTAAATTTAGGTTAATGGCAATTAGTCTAGAAATAGAGTCTAGAAAAGCAGGGTTCCTTACCCTTGGCGCTGGAATAATTGCAGGCTGGGTAAAGGTTTTCTTGGGAAGAGCCGACCTGTGCACCGCAGGACGTTAGAAGCATCTCTGGCTTCCACCCACCAGCATGCCTGCCATCTCCATGCAAACTTACCACAACCCAAATCATCTGCAAATATTACCAAATGTCCTCCAGGGAGAAACCATGCCCTTGAAAAGCGGTGCTATAAAGGAATGGCGATCCTCACTATTTCAAATATCTTTAGATACAGCAAAGCATTGGGAAAAGAGAAAGGCTTGACGTGTAGTCAGATATGATGTGAAATTCATGGTTTGTCACTGTAATTGTGGCCTTATGCAAATTAATTTACGTAGCCCCCAACTTCCACAGAAGAGGAAGGGATTACTCACATTCTAGTATACATTTCTCTTTGCTGGCTCAGAATGCCACCCTCTAACCTATACGCAGTATTGGGAATTGGCATGAGGGTCTCACACATGCTACATACTCTACTTTCATTTCTGTTGCTTCGATGAAATACCCTCATGAAGATCGTCTTAGGGGAGAAAGGGTAATTTTAACTCACAATTTAAGTCACCACCCACCATAGTAGGAAGCCGGGGTGGTGAGAACTTAAAACACTGGTCACATCACATCCACAGTCAACAGCAGAGAGAAATGAATGCATGCACCTTTATTTCTCAACTTTACTTCCTCTATAGAATGAAAGACCAAACCCCAGGTGATGGTACCACCTACTTTTCATTTAAGATTTCCTCATGAATTAATGTAATCAAGACAAGCCCCCACAGAGATGGCCACAGGCCAACCTGATGTAGAGTCTTTCCCAGGGAATTCTACCTATGCCAAGGCGATAATTAAAGCCAGTCATCAGACCAGGCAAAGATGTCTATGCTATATTCCTCCATCATCTTTTTATTTTTCCCTTTGAGGCACAGTTTCTATAAATTGTCCAGCCTGGCCTTGGCCTTTGTAGCTTAGGTTGGATTTAAACAAAGAGATACTTCTAGCTGAGCCTCCCAAATATCTAGGATTACAGACCAGGACCACCAGGACCAGCTCTAGGATTTCTTTTGGGAGGGGCTTCTAAGACTCTGCCCCAAGGTAAAGCACAAGTAGTATATTTGAGCAGTAAGATGTAAGTGCATCTTGAAGGCTCAATGTCTGTCTCAGGGATGGGATTGGAGTTATAGTGGGCCAGTTAGACTCAACTCTGCAACCTCTTGATGGAGCACTCAGGGGAGAACCTCCTCCTGCTCAGCTAGTACAGTAAAGTGTTAAGCTTGGAGCTTCAAGGTGGGAAAGGAAGTAGAACCTGAAGAAATGATGCTTAATGTTGCAAATCAGGTCTATCCCCAGACACATCGGCAGTGATCAGTGACTTAATTCCTTCACTTTAAGTCTGTGTGATTTAGACTTTAGGGAAAAAAAAATTAACCAATACCTATGTCAAAAATTTGTTGAGAGAACCAACCACAGTAATGAAAGTAATAGGGCTATAAAGAACATCCTTCATTTGCTAATCCATACCAATCACACACACACACACACACACACACACACACACACACACACACACACACACATTATATAAGGGCTCAAAGCATAATACAGTGAAGGAGAATAACAGACCCCCCCCCAAACTGGCTTCAACTTCCTAATAAGCTAGAAAATATCCCCCAAATGGCCATATTTATTTCAGAAGGCTGAAAGGATGGATTTATAGTTAGTAAATTAAAGGAACAGAACCAGGATGTGTGTGAAGGGTTTACTGAATAAGATAATTATTTAATACAATTTAAAAATGCTAAAAGTCCAAGATAAAGAAGAGTCAGTATAGCTAGTGTTTCATTTTGACTCAGGCTCCAATATAGCTTGGCAAGGAATAGCAACAACAATCACATTTCTTAAGTTGTACAAAGTAGAGACATCATCTCCTGTTCAAAAGTGGAGTCAAAGATTCAGAGGCATGGGAGATGTATCCTAATTAAGAATTCTAAGCTGCAAGTGAGGCATCCCAGGTTCAAGTCCCAACTTCACCAGGCCTAAAGAATGCAGTAGTAACAAATTACCTAGTCTTTTTGATCTTCAGATTTTTCTTAAATAAACTGAAAGGCCTATACCTGGTTATTAGTTACCCCTAGCTCTGAAGTTTTACAATTCTGCTGTAAAATTGATTGCTTTTGATGACTAGAAATAAATCGCACCAAGTATGCTGTAATTCCTGTTCAACATTTGTGCTATCCGGGAGCTTATGAAATGACAAGTTTCAACTATTCAAGTCTACTAAGAAAATAAAAACTATGTTAAGTATTATTCAAAAAAAAAAAAAAAAAGCGGAGGGAGTGCTCTTACATGTTTCAAATGCCACTCAATGACAAGTCCTACAATGGAGAAGTCGGCAGCTTTGTATATAGCTGCGGATAGGGTGGCATGGTTGAGCTGTGTCTCTAAAAGCTGGAATAATTCACAAGGCCACCCACTGACAAGTCCATTGAAGCGTAAAGTGATCGGGTTAATATATAACTGCTTATAATTTCCAGATAGGAAAAATGAAAATCTAAAGTCAACAAGCACATGACAGGGTGATAAGCAGGAGCAAGAGTAAGGAAAAAGAAAAGCAATTTCTAATACGATGTCTGAGGTCAAAAGTGATGAAAAGTAGCGGTGTCGTAGCACTGCAAACTAGAAACACTGAATAAGGAAAATTAAAATTTGTATTCTGGGTCCATGCTTATAAACTTTTGTCAAACTTCTTGCTGAACTTTAAAAAGTAAAGAGAAAAATGAGGCCAGCATTTTTTAAACAAATTCATAATGAAAACAGGGATTGCTTTCTTTTAAAACAAAGTAAATATTTACATGCAAAATGTCAAGCATAGACAAAGTGCATATGACAGTGGAAGTGGCTGTCCATGCATTAAAGCTAGTTTCAACAGCTCCCAACTTGCGGTCAATATGATTCCATCTAACTGCAGCAACCTTACCTATTCTCGTGAAGGGATGTTCATTCTAAACTCAAATTAAACAAATATCCTGGGCACTTTAGTTTCCATATTTGAAAATACAAGCAATTATTCTAATCTCTACACATGACATTGTGAAAAATGACCATACATTTAAAGGCTCTTCTGACTATATGATAGGTGATTGTTATAAAACAAGATGGGAAATGAAATTGACTGTTTATTAAGTATGTCTATCTTCTAGGCAACGTAATAAGTTCTGGGAAAATTTATTTTTCATTCTCCCAGCACCTCTGTGTGGCCACTGAAAATATTACCACTCACCTTAGCAGATATAGAGGATTATTCAAGTCATATAAAATTAAAATTAATAGAGGACAAAAATAAATCCTTACACTTTCTGATTCTCTACCCTCTATCATCATATGCACCATCTGTATTGTTACTAGGTGAAAGCACCTCTTCTCTCTAAGTGAAAGAGACACGCTCTAAGGAGTGTCAAACATTTAAAAGAGAAGCGTGTTATATAATACTTGGGTGTTCAAATGCATTCACTGACTTTAAAGCTCACTTGTAGATTCATAGAAGCACACTCCTTCCTTGGCTTGGCTTACCTAAAGAAGACAGCAAGAAATAAAGGGAGGAAAATTAAACACACCCGTGCTCTACTGGAATTGAACAATTATAGCTTGCCATTTCATTCACTTGAAACTTAAGTCATTTCCTTGACTGATACAAAAATTACCTCAGTGTTATACTGAAGAATTATACCACTTGGGCACACTCCATAATGCCACAGGCACAAGTGATTCAGCTTCCAGCTCAGAAAGCCTTTACGGCATTTACCAAGTCATTAGAACCTTGTATACTTTAGACACTTTGCTTCCGATTCATACAATGGTCTTGTTCACTGAGTTTAGTCAAGGCACGTTGGGATTGGGTAGAAGGGGCGTGGGGGGATGCTGTGCAAAGGGTGTGGTGGGAAGTCCGTCATGAGCTAGTCTTCCCTGAAAGCTGTCTATTAGTCATCTCATGGGATAAGCCAGAAGCAGAACAACTTTTCTTCTATGGTCTCAAGAAGAGCCGGCCATGGTTGAGCACTGTCTTCAGAATTGTCACAGAGCAATTACAGCCCACGGAAGCCTCAAACAAGTAGTCAACAGTCTATAAAAGGGAGTCTTCTCCAGTAACTTCTCTCTAATTTGGAAAGTGATACTGTGGTTTTCTGACAAACCAAATGTAAATTAACATTTAAAAAAAACCAACAAAACTAATAGACTTAAGTCATATTTTAAAATTAATGGTTACCAACATTACTTTTCTTTAGGGTATAGAGAACCTGTAAACTGCTATATCTAAAATACAACAGAAGTTGGAACTAAAATCTATAGAGTCAGCTTCCATAAGCCTAAAATCTAAAACCTGAGACCTTCTGAAGGCCAGGATAAGACCACAAATGGAAAATGTCACACCAGACCTCATGTGACAGGCTGGCAGGCATGGTACAGATATTATAGGAAATTATGTCCAAGCCACATGAAGGAGGTACACATGAAACACAGGTGAATTGCACATTTAGATTTGCTTCCCAACCCCATGATATATAAACCCATAGGTGCAAATATTCCACAATCCAAAGAAGCCTGAAATTCCAAGTGTTTCTGGGCCCCAGCACTTCCGTGGTAGAAGAAGCAGTAAGCGGGCAGCCAGGCAGCCCAGGTTTGTCTTAATGCTGCACTTGCTAGTTCTGCTGGGTGAGGTGGAGACACTTTAGAAGAGCAGCCTTTTCATCTATCAAATTACATGTGTGGTCTGAAAGGTATCTAGCTCAGTAACTGTTACTGTTTGACTTCTATGCAGGATCTTCATTTTTCACAATGCCACTAATTGTATAAAAATTGTTAAAATAAGCAAGACATCAAAGAAGATGGACTGACACATAGTACTTGTGTATAAATACGATTTTTTTAAAAAGACGGACTTCAGAAGGAAGGTAAGGATTTCTACTTCTCTGAATTTCACATAATCAATCCTTCAGAACATGTTCAGAGGTTCAGCACAATCATGGATGGAGTGCTAACCTATAACTGGTTCTAAATACTTGAACGTTTAATCTTTAGCCATGTTGTTCCCCACCATTCCAACAGTGGTAGCCAAAGTCAATCATCCTTAGACTCCAATACCCCTTGGCATCAAAGAGATGTGATAGAGTCAGATTGGGAATTCTTAATGCCAAAGATTTAAACTTTCACAAAGAAGAGCTACAAAACACTTCTGGAGGAAAAAAAAATGTTATCAAAGTTTCTATTTTTGAAACTGTCAAGAAACTTGGAAGCACACACTATTATCAATAAGGAAAATTTATAATTCATTGTAGCTCAAACGCATGCTTTCCCAAATACTTCATGAATAAACATCACATAGTAGATAACGACCCTATTAGAATGAAAATTAAATAAGACTAAGAGAAACACTCAAGCCTCTGAGAGCACTTACATGTGCATCTTAACTGCCAAACGACGAGACCCAAGCCGGCTACATAAGCTACTCCAGCCATCATATAGGCTGGAGATGGAGTCTTCGAGGCTCCCCTGACTTAAAAGAGGGCTCTTCTAAAGGCCAATGGAAGGCAGCGCAACTTTCCCTACAAAAGCAGAGAGAACTACCAGCAAAACGATCTGGAATTTTTAAAAAATTGAAATACGCAAGGTTTTCCTGGGGGAGATGGACCTCTTTCTTATATGCTGTAAGGGCTCCATCAGCAGCATCGACCTCAAACACTTGGGTTCACAAAAAAATGTGATGACACAGGAAATTGTGTAGAAGCAAACAAATAAATAGAACAGCATTCTCTCTCCCTCTCTCCCTCCCTCTCTCTCTCTCTCTCTCTCTCTCTCTCTCTCTCTCTCTGACCTCAACAGAGCAGTGCTGGGAGTAAAGAGCTTGTTAAAGGCTTAATTTGAGGCTTAATTTGAACGTCGGTCGGCTTAACTGTTCACTGCACGTCAACACTCTGAGTCCTTCTTCTAAGCAGTACATGACAGGAAAAGGACTCTCCCATGTATCTAGTTGTTACTTCGCTGGTTTCTAAAACACTGTGTGCTAATTAGTCACATAAGTGGGCACAGTAAAATCCAAACCTTCCTGCATTACTAGTCAAGTTTAGATGGCTCTGCGCTGAGGGCTTAGTCAAACCCAAACTCACACTTGCAAATTGCGAAAATCTGGGTTTATACTTTGCAATTAGTCACTGCTACTTACAAATGTGTCTGCTTTTGAACTATTTATAAAGAGATAAAAGGTTGGATTTTACAGACACTGATTTAGCTGACATTACAAGGGGACGTAAGAACAAGAAAAAGATAATTAGCATTACTTTAGTTTATTTTTTTCTGCCCCTCTCTTACCGCACCTCCCAAAACCCATTTGGTTCCCCAAAGAAAACCCAAAATAACAACAACAAAAAAATGAACAAAAACAAAAATCTCAGAGCCATTTACTGTTTCAAGGTCATGAACTCTGAACTATGACACCAACACGGATCTCTTTTATCATTTCTTCTTCTTATGAAACACAGTCCATGAAACTTCCCATTCTAGTAGCTTAAGCATGTTTTATTGGTGTAGTCAGTGGTGCACAAGCAAACCTGTTATCTAAATGTTTGGAGGATGTGTGTGGGAGGACATATATATTATTGTAATTCTGAAATGAACTCATTTTCTAATTATCATATTTAGGATAAAATATGAAGCTTCTGTCACTGACTCTTCTGTTTTTGCTATGGTCATTTCTTTTTTGTTTGTTTGGGTTTTTTTTTTTTTTGTTGTTGTTGTTGTTGTTGTTTCTTGAGACAGGATTTCTCCGTGTAGCCTTGACTGTCCTGGAACTCACTCTGTCGACCAGGCTGGCCTCGAACTCAGAAATCCACCTGTCTTTGCCTCCCAAGTGCTGGGATTAAAGTTATGTGCTACTACTGCCTGGCTCTATGGTCATTACTATACTACCTCTGAAAACCTAAGGAGGAGCAGTATGGGAATTTTGCTTCAGACTAAGTGGTTAAGAGGACTGACTGTGTTCTTCCAGATGTTCTGAGTTCAATTCATAGCAACCTCATGGTGGCTCACATTCATCTATAATAGGATATGATGCCCTTTTCTGAAGACAGTTACAATGTACTCATATAAATAAAATGAATAAGTAAATCTTTCTTAAAAAGCCCAATTTTGAGACATACTGTTCAGGCAGGCCTTGCACTCACTGTGTAGCTGAGGCTGACCTTGAACTCTGGATCTTTTGACAACTACCTCCCAAGTCTTGGGATTACATGTGCGTTTTCATCATATCTGGCATCGAAACAAATACGTATGTGTATATATATATATGTATATTTGTATATACACATATATTTGTACACATACACATGTAATATCTTTTACCCACAAAAACAGACAAAAAAGGAAGGGCTGCCTAAAATATGATTCTGAAAATGTGGAAGAACAATAAAATTCATATAGAATTGTCTATCCGACAAAAGTATCTTTTAAAAGCAAAGGTGACAGTTGATAGCTTCTGGGAGAGGAAAAGTCAGTTTTCTTTAATGGTGGGGCAAGCCACGTGACAAAGAGGAGTTCAGGAACATAAAGTGGACTCTATGGATTTAAACAATAAATAAAAGAGGAGAATTCAAAGTTGAGTGGGCAGATAGTTAAAGGCAGAGAGGGTAGATCCAGGAGGAGTTGGGGGAGGAAGGTAAATATGACCAAAATCATTTTATGAGATTCTCAAAGAATTAATGAAAATATTTTTTAAAGTGAAATAAACTCTTTAAAACATCATCAGTGAGTGGCTTCCACCCAGATAATCCAGGTCTGATGTTGTAGGTCTAGTGTCACATGCCTATCATGACAGCTACTAGGGAGACTGAGGCAGCAGGACCACAAGTTCAAGGCCAACCTAGGATACAGACTGAGTCTAAGGCCAGTAAATACAACTTAGATCAACTCAAAATAAAAATATAGATAAAGGGCAAGGAATACACCTCATAGGTACAAAATTTTGCTTAGTACAAGAAAGGAAGAAAGATGAGGGAAGGGAGAGAAGGAAGGAGGAGGGAGGGAGGAAATCTTTCTGTTAAATGCCTGTGATTCAGCAAGTTGGTAAAAAGTACAGGTGTATACAAAGGTATGGAATACACTGGAAACGGTAAATTTGACAACTATATCCTTTTATTTCTCAAATATATTTTAACAGCAGCTGACTGCCTAAGCAAAAGCATAGAGTAGGGTTTATAACTCATGTGTAATTTTGTTTAAGTTAGCTGAGATGGGGCGGCCACTCATGGTGGGCAGCACCATTCTCTGGATTGGAATCCTGGGCTGTATAAAAAGCAGAGTGTGAACTGAGCACAAGCACTCACGGCTCTGCTTCCCGACTCAGGGTGGAGTGCGGCCAACAGCTTCAAGCGGCAGCCATTTTGAGCTCTCGTCCTCATGGACTCGTGCGTAACCTCAAACCATAACCCTCTTCCCTCTTAATGTCTGTGTATTTCATCACAACAGGGAAAGTAAGACAGCAGCAAAAGACGCACGCGGGAAACCTGGGCTCAGCACTGAGTCTTCTGACAGGACACCCGAAACACAATCCATGAAAATAAATGATAGACAGAATCTCACTGAAATAAAGACTTCTCAGGGCTAGACACCTCGAGGGTTAAGAGCACCTACTGCTCGCCCAGAGGATCTGAGTTCATTCTCAACATCCATATCAGGTGGCTCACAACTGCCTGTAACTCCAGCTTTTGGCCAGCCCCTAACTCTATATTCTGGCCTACACCGTCACTCCCCCATATAAAAAACTAATGTTAAAATGAAGACCAGATAATCCAAGGATTAGAAGAAATTGCCGGGTGGTGGTGGCGTACGCCTATAATCCCAGCACTTGAGAGGCAGAGGTAGGCGGGTTTCTGAGTTCGAGGCCAGCCTGGTCTACAGAGTGAGTTCCAGGATAGCCAGGGATACACAGAGAAACCCTGTCTTGGAAAAACTAAAAAAAAAAAAAAAAAA
>JADRCD010187015.1:40903-51034 GCA_019843815.1 Montemys delectorum | reverse complement strand
AACTCATGGGGCAAAAGGCAGAGCCACTGTCTGACAGAAGAGCAGCCGTCTACAAAACAATATTCCAGACATTGATGGAGTTACCATTTGTCTCACTACAGTCTCCAAGAATAGTGAGTTGGAAGGATTTGAAATAGTTTTTGCATCTAAAATGGCTGAAATTTCCCAAATTGGGGAAAGACACAAACATACAATTTCAAAAAGCTGAGAATTAACTTGTGTGTGTGTGTGTGTGTGTGTGTGTGTGTGTGTGTGTGTGTGTGGAGAGAGAGGGAGAGAGAGAGAGAGGGAGGGAGGGAGAGAGAGAGAGAGAGAGAGAGAGAGAGAGAGAGAGAGAGAGAGAGAGAGAGAGAGAGAGAAAGAGAGAAAGAGAGAGAGATATGAAGCAATGAGTTGCATACCAATCATTGGACACCATTTTGAATGGTGGCACTTTTTTTCCTGGGACTCAAGGGAAGTGAGTCACAATTTTCTAAGTACTGAAATAAACAAATTATCAAGTCCAAATTCTATATTCTGCAAAGTTATATTCAGAAATACCTGGATGAGAATTTATTGTTTATGAATTTGTCCATAAAAAATGACTACAACAAGCTTTTTACATAGAACAAATGCTAAATGAATAAAACTGGGAGAACCTGAAAGGAAGACATTAGTGGATTAAAATCAAGGCAAGTAAAATGTTTTCTTCTGTTTCATGAGCTTCCTTGATCATAGTGGATGCTTGACATAATGTAAATAAGTCAAGATGTAGGCAAAAACTGCATGACTTCCCACCAGAGGTTCAGAAAAAAAGGAATGGAAGAACAATAAATAGAAGAAGCAAACACAAAACAATGAAAGAAAGGTGGGTGAGACTGTAGAAAGTCAATAAAGATGTGGCTTTGTGGAGGAGCTATTCTGTGTCTTCATGAACGCCTGTGACTGGATTGTGACGTTCTGTTATCCTGCTATGTCTTAAATCTTTGAGTAAAGTATGCACGGGGTATATTTGTGCTAGATTTTACAAATAGAAGTGTGTTTTTAGTTAGTTAAAAATGGCTAGGGAGATGTCACAGTGAATAAGAATGCTTACTGTGCAACATGAGGATCTGGAATCAAATGCCAATAGTAAAACAGTAGAAAGAGGAAGTTGGTGCCTATAAACCCAAATTCAAGTTTGGTGTGGGAACTGGCAGATCTGGGAGTGAACACCAGTCAGTCAGCCTAGAGCAAATGATGAGCTTCTAGTCCAGAGAAAGACCCTTGCCAAAGTAACAGGAAGGAAAATGTTACAGAAAGACACACAGCATCTTGTTCTTATATCCACAGGGGCACACCATGGATCAGTATGCTCATATGCATGCAACAATACACACACAACTACATATGCATATAGGTAAAAAATAGGAAATACCACAATTAAAAATATAATCACTGTGAAGTACCTCTTTGTGTCTCTTAATCTCTTAAATATTAAAATGACTGATGGTACCTGATGTTGGCAACGGTTTGAGGTAACTGTCAGTCTACTGGTGAGATACTTGATTATGAACCACTCTGGGAAGCATTTGTTCATATCCCAAAGCCATTTACTTGTACACTTGATGTGGGGTACTGTCATTTCTCATTAGATGCCTGTTCAACCTGAGGCAAAGCTGGCTTCCCCATGCTGGTTTGGACATGAGTTTTGGCTGAGGCCTTGTTTGTACCATCCCCAAACTAGTAAAACCCAGGTGTCTTTCAACAGGTAAACGTGTAAAAATGAATTATGAGCTATTCATTCAGTGGGCCATCCCTCAGCAATAAAAAGAAATGAATTATTGAAAAGTGCAATGACATGGATGAAGTTTAGAAAGATTAAAATGAATGAATGAATCCTGAGATTTTTTTTTATTTGTCATGCTTTGGAAAGTACAAACTCAATTGCAGTGAAGTTGTCTGGGGTTAGGGTAAGGGGAATATCAAGGATTTTTGGTGGGGTGATAGTGATAAATATATATATATGCACACACACACACATATATACATCACTAATTATAATTATATTATAATTATTATATTGATATATTATTTATATAAATATATATCTATATCTAGATATATATCAATAATAAAGTAAAATTTAAACATCAATGTGTTTAACTTAATATTCATTTACGTTTTAGTAAAATCACTTAAATTAAATTAAAAAAATAATGTCCCTTTATGAGGCAAAGAAGAAAAAGAAGAAATAACAAGCCGATTTCATTGTTATTATCACTCCACTGATTAGTGAATTAAATTAAATTAGTGAGTCTCTGCAGGGCACAATGGACTGCCAACTTTTGCAAAGTTTCTGGATATGCTCTCAAACTGGCCAGCAGAGCTCCCATTCTCCCAGCTCACCGTGGGATTCCGACTCCATGCTCAACGTGGCACACCTATCACATTAAAACCACAATTAGTTTTATGTTGCTCCTATTTGTCATGGTAGGGCAGATAAAATCTAAAACGTGCTTATGAGATTAAAAATATTCTACAAAGGCAAGCAAATGGATTCAGTCCAAGAGCAACGTATCAGCTGCACACATCAGCAAACAGTGTCTGGAACTGCATGCACAAGACTTACAGAACCTCAAGCTAGCCACAATCACAGCGTGACCAGGATAGAGCGAAGCTCATAGACTCACACCCTACCCAAGAAGCTAGTGACTGCTGTTGTGTGAGGTAGGGCCCCAAAGAGGCTGTGATGACCCAGAAGATAACCCTGAACCCATGCATATGTTAGACCACTCAGTGGGTTCATTCAGAGTTGGCGACATGTGCAAATGAACGTCTCCTGTAGGCTGGGAAAAGTGGAGGAGGGAGGGAAGTGGGTAGGGAGACTTAACTCAAATATATGTGTGTATAAATGTCAAACGAAATACAAAAAACAAAGTCTAATAATCTATGTCCAAAATATATCAACATGGTTGAAAGCATAAACAATTACTAAAAATTCAGAACCATTATGATGTCACAAATGTGAATGGAGAAACCTTAAATATCACCTTATGTTTGTGTCATAAATGACACATTTTATTTTATTTAAATAGGAGGTGTATATGTACGTATATTGTTTCCTGCCAAACTCTTAGCCTAAGGAAAATGAAAGAACTGAACCTCAGTGATGGGATGGATATTCCTAAGACAACTACATTTTTCAGAATTTATATTGCTGGCACATTTTGATCTTGGCAATCCTTCCTTGTGAATTCTAGGTATAAATGTACATTTTAGTCTTTATTATATAAGATGAATATACTGAATATAACTATAAAGGAATATATATCTGTGCATTTATTAATATTATATGTGAACTTTCTTAATTTAAGCACATTTAATGTACATTTGAAGCTACTTACACTTATATAGAAAGTGAATAATAGATTAAATAATAAATTTTGTCATTATGTTGTTTATGGAGTCATTGAAAAGACATAGTTTAACCAAAAAAATTCAGGTGTCCCTTTCATTTTCCAAATATTTGACTTTATAAATCATACCACATTAAATCATAACATTCTCCCTCCCCCTCTTTTCCTGTCCACTTACCCATGCCTCTCCTCCTGCCATTGGCTCTTTGAACTCAGTCATGGGATTCCTGAGAGGAGGCTTATGTTTGGTGTCTCCTTCAGGCCAGAACTTACATGTGTAGAGAGTCCTTTGAGGCCCCTTAATGCAGGAAAACAACTCACAATTCAGGTTGGAATACTGCCTTTTATAGTTGTAAAGCAGCAGGAAATACCTCAAATCATTTTGAAGCCTTTAAAGCTCTTATCTTAAAACCAACAATTTAAAGTCTTAAAAAAATATCTTTGGGGATCTGAGTGCATTTGGCAGTTCCTGCAAACATTTTCAGAGCATGACGTAGGTTTTATTACAAACGTTTCGTTATGAAACCAAAACAAAACTGCAGTTCTCAGTATGTTCTTATGGAGTCTAGACTCTCTCTTTAGCTTATCTTGGAAAAGAAATGGCATTCTCAAGACCTCAACTGGAAGAAAAAACTATCTTTCCTAGCCAATTTGTATTTTGGAAAAGTTTTCATTGCATCTGATTTTTTCTTTATAAGTATTAATAAACAAGGAGAAGACAAAGATGAAGATTTTGGATTTGGCTGTAGGCATGATGAAATCATCATTCCTGGAAGACAGAATAATGTATAAAAAAGAGTAAGAAAAACCCTCCTAGAGGATTAGACAGACAGTCCGTAAAAAAAATAGTTAATTCAGGCAGGGCAGACAGCTTAGTAGGTACTGGTGCTTACTGTGTAAACACGAGGACCCCATTCCCAATTTCCAACACTCCTTCAAAAGCGAGTGTGTGCTAGACCCTACAACTCTAACCCTGAGAGAGAGGCTGAGACAGAGGCCATCTTCGGTTATCTGAGTAAAAGCCTGGTCCCAGATTCAGTGAGAGATCCTGTCTCAAGGTCAGAAGTGATAAAGCAAGATTCTCAAAGCCTTCCTCTGGAGTGGGCCCCTGCTACAATAATAGGTTGCTATCTCTAATTCCAAAAAGAACAATCTCTCCAGCCCCTTCATAGGAATTTAAATGGAGAGTAACATGACCTACAGGTCTAGACATCAGAAGAGCTAATTAAAAACTCAAAATTATAGGTAGACGGATAGAAATCTATTATTGGAAACACTGACGTTTGGCTGATTTTTGCATTCAAATGGGGCTATAAAAAGTACATGTTCTATAATGTCAAATACTAAAATATACATATGAAGAGTTCTTATAATAGTCCTACTTGCTCAGAAGGTATTAGGTCTGTTATTTTACTAACACATTAGCATCAACAATTATATAAATTATACCAATCACTAGTAATATTTCAATATACTCACATTTCTCGGGACTGGACTAGATTGTTACTGCAATTTAATGTCTCCTTTGTGAAAAACAGTTTACTATATCCCTTCTTAAGAGGAGCTGGGAGCAGAAACCTAGGTGTGGCAAAGATGGCAGCGTTATCGTATTCCTCTCCTGCTGTCAGGACATCGGGTACAGGTTCTTCTTCAAGTTCATTCTTAAGGTGGTAATGCTTAGCTAGCAGTCAGTCAAAGAGAGCTTAGATCTGGAATGAGTGCATCATGGGCTTATGGTCTTCAGCTTCTTTTGACCCACGATTCTCTACACCATTATCCTTTTCTTCTTGTTGATAATGAAAGTTAGGGTGAGATGGAAAAGTAGAGGTCTGATATTTACTCACAAAGATGAGAGGCTTAGGGGGTGAGTGCCTACAACCTGTCATTAGTCATATGTAGCATTTTTCATATTTAATTTAGACAACAATCTCTCAAGCTTGGCTCACATGCCATTAATAAATCAGTGTCTCAACAAAATAAAAGACTCAGCCAAGATGATATATCCACAGTGGCAAGATACTACATTATAACACAGAGCCAAAGTCTTTCTAGTGATCACACAAATCTTGACCTCTTCCATTTTTTACTTTCTGTATTATTACCTTAAGCTTGATTCTTAAGCTCTTTACACAATACTACTACTCTAAGATAATTCTCATGCTATATTGGAACAGGTTTTATCATATTTCAAGTGTACATGTATTCAATAAATATAGTCAAGTTATAGCATTCAAATACTACTCATCTATTTGTAATTATTTCCCTGTAACATGGACCTAAGACAGAACCAACTGAAATACTGTCTTAGTCGAGCCACACATTTGGCCCCTTCCCAAGGTTCCAATCCCTCAAACCTTTATGCTGGCTGACTCATGTGTGGGTTTTATTTTTCTCCTTCTCCCTCAGAATATTGAATCAATTAATTATATAGTATTCTGAAACGTTTCATTTCTAGGATAATGTTTGTTTCCTACTTTACAATATATGTGAAACACATCTGGCCTTTTGCTTAGTATTTAATTCTTGGTAGATTGACTCAGGAGTAATGGGTACATGCTGTAGTGTAGGCTACCTTTAATTCCACTCTGTTTCCATCTCAGCATTTTTTCCCATTACATATAAGCAACATGAAAATATGACCATGACTTCATTATAGGAATGAAATTCAAATGGCTCTGGTGAACTACATTTTAGAAAGTTGTTGTGGAGCCTAAAGGTAGTCTTCATACCCACTTGGGAAAATGTTACTTCTTGATAATTAAGTAGCACTTTGAAATGCAGAGAATGTGTATGACTATTGGTTGTGTTGTCATCAGTTGAGTTCTAGGACCAAGGTTAAAGTAGTTATCCAGGGGTTCCCATGATTGAAGGGCTGACAAATAATAGAGAAGCGCCATCAGGGCCAGCCATGCTGCCTTTAGTAATAAGTGATCTTTGTAAGTGGAGGAAAGTCAATTTTGGGGAAAAAATCCATGATATAACCTGAAAAAGAATTTGCAAAGATCTTTATAATAAAAAGCAATGGTTTAGTGGGTAGGGTATTAATTTCTATCCCTGTGGAGCTCTGTGTTTAAGTGGTTAATGTTGTGTCAGCTGCACACGAGAAAATCACTGAGGATAGATCAATTAAAGGATGAATTCAACATCTTAAATTTAGAATGTGCCAAGGAGAACATAAAAAAAAATAGTGCAAACTCTAAACCCCAAATGTATTCATAGGCCTAGCAGCAGGTACTGTAAGGGAGTGAGAGGCGAGACAGCTGGGAGGCAGGAAGTGGTTAGTTGTGATTTGTGCAGCGAAAGAGAGACAGAGGGGAGGGGAGAGGAGAGGGCAAGAAACAGATTTTTTTTTAAAAATGAAAATCTTGAAAAATATGATCCTAGGATGTAGACATGAATTTGCAACAGGCAACTGAGAGGACATTTCACCAGATATGGAGGGAGGAAATTGAAAACAAGGAAGCCTCCAAGGAGCAGGAAACCCTGGCCACCCATCCCAGCAAGGACACTGAGAGCAAGAGACAGGCCCTGAGTTGCTGAGGAGTCCCTGTCCCAACTTGCCCCCTCAACACTGAGCATCTCCCTCATAATTTCCATCCCAGCAACCCATAATAATAGGAGGGGCCTAGGGAGCTCTACTTTCTTGAATCCATCAATAAGATTCCCTGCACCCACCCTACCCCTCTAAAAAATAGAAAAGAAAAGAAAACAAAACAGGAAGCTGGGAATCCCACGCATGCTCTGCTGTGTGGAGCAAGTGTTAGACAGTTAGAAGATGGAACATAACGCCATCGTCCAGACTTAAAACCCTCATGAAGCTTGTACAGTTAGCTACACCCCAGGGATATGGGTCAGCCTTCAGGGCCTCTCTGATGAGTGAAGAAGTGCCCTGCTATGGGGAACTGACTTTAAAATGATCTCACTAACATATCTAACTTCTTTATTAGTAGTGGTCTTAACTACTAAAAATCACCTATTTTATGAATTATTTACATGCTTTGTGAAATGGGACTAGTTATAGAATTCCAATCAAGGAGTAAATTTGCCCTCATAAGCCATAAAATGCTTCATGGTAATCAAGTTGGAGAGCTTTTAAGACATTCCGTCCAGGTCTGATGACACATATGTATAATCCTGGGACCTGGGAGCCCACGGTAGAGGTATCAGGTTAGAGCTAGCCTGAACTACATGATGGCCTATATTAAAAAACAAGCTAAACTTAGACAGCCTCCCTCCCAAACACCAACACCAACACCAAAACGTTCCGAAAAGAAAATGAAACATTTTCTTTGACCTTTGTATTCCACAAAGTAGATTTACATGGGTTTTTAAAAAGACATTTTGTGACAAAATAACACTAAAACTCTGCTATTAATAAATTATACACAGAATATACCAGAAATACGAACATTAAAGAGATATAAAATGTATGTTTTTGTAATACAGTGACCTAATATGTTCCTATTACAAGCCCTCCTGTTATTTAAACAGCTGAACTGGAGGCTTTAAGAACTCTAAAAGTTAATGGTGGAATTCCAGTGAGGTTTTTAAGTCCACGTGCACTTTAATGGGTGTTTTAATTATAGTATTTTATACTTGTTCCTGTGTGTGCAGAATTGTATCTTACAGTTGTGCATTTAAGTTTCATTACTATAAATTCGTATGCTTAAGTTTCTGTGATTGAAATAGCCTCGTATTTCACATTTGTTCTCCTTCAGAAGGTCTGCGATGTTTTCAATTGTACGACATACAATGTTTTCACAGGTTCAGCTCTCCCATAAAAACTGCACCCAAATGCTGTGAAGAAAGCCACTTGCCAGTGCATTTCAAATTGAATGACCACATCCGTTCTCCTCCTTATGGGGACTTGCTGTTGTTTCATATTCTGGGTTTAAGGACAAAAGGGAAAATCTAAACTATGGATGTCTCAGTCATTTTACTAGAGTGTCTCAACAAATATTTATTTGAAATCTACTATACATAGATGGTATTCTAATATCTATCAACTTTAATGGAAGGTATTTTAGATATTTTAGATTAGTTTTCTTTTTAATTTTTGTATTGTAGAGGGATTTAAGTTTTATACCTCATTATACCATTGAGGCCATGTAGGAAGTCTGAAAGCAATTTTTTTGTTTCATTTCTTTCTTCCCTTATTCCCAGCCGTTTACTCACTTTCTCTTTTTCTTCCTTTCCTGCTTCTATTCCTTTATTTATCTTTCACTACTAGCCAAGAATAACAGTTAATAAAATCATTCTGCCTTTTCTAGAATAAGGTTATTTTATCCACATAACTGCAGGTTAAATCTGATTATTCTGCAAATCCTTTTCTGAGACAGTTTTCAGAAATTATGAACCTTTTCATTACAGAGTTGTAGTACAAAATTTTGTAAAGCAATATGCACCTTTTTAAAAATTCAGGATGAGTCAATAAATTCCTATCATGGTGTCACTATCAAAGACATTCAACAAGTGAATACCTGGAATGGCTACGTGGCTCACCTCCTGCGAGCAAAGCACTGATACACAAGCAAAAAACTTTCAGATAATGTATGTGTAAGTAAATATTACAGACAGTCTCTGTCAGCTTATCTACTTGCAGATTACATGATATATAAAGGGTGCATGACATATAAAAGCTATCTTTTGAATTCCATCTGTTAAGGGCTTAAACAAGGTGAAAATGACCTAGGGACAGACAAGAGGAGAGGAGGTATACCTCATCAGATATGGAAAAGGAAAATGCCTGATGCTCTGTAACCTGATTTGTAGCCCCCCAAACAGTGAAGATTTTAAAAACGTACTTTGAGCATTTTAAAGAATGTAGTTTTTAGAAATTCAGGTTTAGATCTAAATATGACTAGAGCCACGACTGCATTCAAATTTATCATCTCAAAGATAAAAAAATAAATAAATCTCAGGTAAAATTCTTAATATGGTAAACAAGAAGAAGAATAACGTTACATCTTCAGGGAGCCCCTGGATCTAGACTCCATTTTCTGAGAAGTTGTGTAAGATGTGTGCCATGAGAGCCAGGCGGTGCTGGCAGGGAGACCAGGAGGCACTGAGTCTGATCAGCTGCAGAGGGCTGTGTCTTGCTGTTCCCCTTCCTTCCTCAGGAAGCTAAGATGTCCTCAGCAGGGTCTGGATGAGTCATGAGCACAGACTCACTGAGCCTTAGAGTCTGGAAGGGAAGCACCTGTCAGAGAATTTAGATGCTAAGTGACACCCAAGATAGTGTTGTCCAGTAACCTCAGCTGATTTGGATTCACAGGTAATGAGGTTGTGGTTGATTTGATTTATGGCTGGGCCATTCAGCTTCAGTGATAACAAACTGTGTTTCTAACCCGGATGAGATGGGCATTTTGATCACCTACGCCACTTATGCACAAATGAACATGTGTATGAGCAAAGCAGTCTGGAACAATGGAAGCTACTCTATTTCTGAACATGCAGCTCAAGCATGTTATATTTCTTCTTCTCTGCTCCACTCCTCTCTTCTCTCCAGCCTCCTGTGTTCAAGTCCTAAAGATTAAACAGAATCTAGACTATGTTGGACATAGGTAAGCACTCTTCCACAGAACTGCATCCTCAGACCTTGATCTTTATCTGCCTGCCTGCCTGCCTGCCTGCCTACCTACCTACCTACCTATCCATCCATCCATCCATCCATCCATCCATCCATCCATCCATCCATCCATCCATCCATCTATCTATCTATCTATCTATCTATCTATCTATCTATCTATCTATC
>JADRCD010187015.1:1261-33506 GCA_019843815.1 Montemys delectorum | reverse complement strand
CTAGGGATGCAGGAGAGGAGGGAGTCCTAGGGATGCAGGAGAGGAGGTAGTCCTAGGGATGCAGGACAGGAGGCCAGAAACCTCTTGTGGATACAGTATCACCTTTTCACTTTAAAGAAAATTATGAACAGATTTTGTTTGATTTTAAGGTATCCTTTTGAAACAAAGAGAAAACAACTTGTGAAGGAGAACAGATAGGAATGCTTTAGGAGAACTCTAATGAGGGGAAGTGGCTTATTCAAATAGAGATATAGAGGAGACTTCATGTCAGCAGAGGCCCATGACTAATGACATCGCCAAGTCTCCCTCCTGGGATGGAGGCCTGAAAAAATGTCTAATGCTATATTTCTCATTCTTATAAGCTATAGCTAGCCACAGCCCAAAAACCAAAAAAAGAAAAAAAGAAAAAAAGAAAAGAAAAAAAAAGACATTTCTATTTTCTTTTAATTTCAAAATATGGAAATACCAAAAGGACATAAATATTATTTAAAAGTTTCTATTGCAAATACCCTTTTCCTTTGTTTTGTCATACTAGGGTTTATTTGCTTTTGCTTTTATTTTATCTTATTTTATTTTTACTATCTTTAGAAATCTATTCATGTTCTAAGAAGAGAGTGGACAAAAAGGTGAGAATTTGGCTGGGAAGGGAGGAGGGTAGATCTGTTAGGAATTGGGACATGGGAAACCATAAACAGAATATATTCTATAAAAATATATATTTTAAATAAAAGCAAAACATATTTTAGGTATCCAGGTTTCTTGTTCTATATACAATTCTAAGATAGGTTTAGTCAGTCAAGTTTTGGGTTTTACTTTTTGTTTTAGTATGAATTTCTTTTCACTTCCATCTTATCAATTTATGTTTCTTCCATTAACCATTTTGAGAAATTCATGTAGAGTCTGTTGCTATCTGAAGCTTCCTATTGGTGCTTATAGTTGATTTTGGGTGTCTCTTTTACTTGTAGAAAGGCCTTGATTCAAACCATAAATGATCACAACCTAAAACTGGAGAAGAGACTTTTGGAATCTCGTGAATAATGAAGCCAATTTAACATATGCTGAAATTCACTGCAACTCTCACGTAAGTCCTGCTGTTTGGCATTGGAGAGGCAGACCAAAAGTTGGATGCATTGCTGATTTGCTGAAGGACTTGTTTCCAGAACTCATATAGGGCAGCTCAGAACTGACTATATGTCCAGTTCTAGGGACCTGAGCCTATCTTCTGGCCTTTAAGGACACATATGCAGCTGGGTGAGCCCCCCCCCCTACACACACACACAAATAGTAAAAGAAAATATACTTTGAAAAAATATTTTGCTTCTAAGCTTTCTTAATAATATTTCAAGAAAAAATTAATAATGAATTAGCCTAGTCTTTCTCTTTGGTTTTACATACATACTTTATAGTGGAATTGGGTTGCTCTTGCAAATCTTCCCTATTTCTGAGCAAATGCATGGCAGGGACACAGTATGAGTAGCAGCTGCACATCGCCTCATCCCACACTGATGTATCACTGTAACAAAGGTAAACCTTTACAAACGCATGCTGATTCAGTGAGTCAATGAATATTGCATGAGCTCTCGAGTGCTTCCAGTTTGGGTTGTCATCAGATACCTATGAAGGAGATGATTTTGGAGCTTTTAGTGCTAGGATTTGAATATGCTTCCAAAGCTTCTACTTAAGTGTGACAGTGCTGAGGGAGACCTGTGAGGTGCATTGAGGTCATGTATGCTTTTTTCTCATAAAGGGACTAATGTCGTGTTGGGGACAGGCCTGATAACAAACAAGTACTCTATTTTTGTTAGCCATGTGCTTCCTTTCCAAATACAGAGTCAACCCTAGACTTCTCAGTGTCCAGAACAATTATCTATGTAAATTTCCATTTGGTTTACATTTCCTGGGTTACAGAATTCTTGTTGCAGTGGTGTCAAGAGACTAAGACACTTAAGTTCATTGTTATTCCTCTCACCAAGGTAACCTACTCCTTTCTTTCCTTTTCTTTCCTTCTTTTGTAACTTGGAAAATATGTTCTTCTTTGGTGTGGGACTCAGTAGTAGTGGAGAAGCTATTTTTTAAATGCTAGATTCTTACTAAATAATTTGATTTCCATTATTAATATGTAAACAATAATAACTCAGTCTAATGAAAAAGACTTTGGAATTATAAAGGGATGATTCCGTTGAAATCTGTAGTTGTGTTCAATTACAGTTGGCACAGAGCATCATTAGAAGTAGTGTGTTTGAGAATCACAGACAGTTGACTACATTGGAAACCAACAGTGATTGAAGTTATTTGCCATAGAACTTGAGGCAGTAGAGAATATATGAATATTTCAGATATATAGATATTTCAGAGCAATAGTGTCAGAATGAGGGAATTAAAACAAAAGCATTTTATTAAATATATAATACACACATAACATTTGTGATTTACTTACTTTGCAATAATAGCAATATGTCTGACCTTTAACTTACACACAGAGGCAAAGTTTGAAGACTAATTTGTTGTTTGTCCTTACAGAGCCTGTAACATACCATATTTTCTGAACCATAGTATTCTAGTACTTCCTCTGCATGTGCTAGTTTATATCAGTGGAATAAAAGTGCTCAGTGAAAATTAAAGGTATTAGAGTAGAGAACTAAGATTTATAAGTAAAAATACAATGTGCTAATACATGTGCTGGAATTTTTCAGTAAGTCTAAAATGAAAGGCATTTATATGAAGAACTCATTTCCCCAATTTGAAAGCTCTGGACATTGTTTCAAGACAAATTCATATGTGTCAGCATGAGAAGGAAGCTGCTAGAGAAGAACACTACCTAGTTAGCATTTTTAAATGAATGGTAATAAAACTCTGAAACTGCAGACACATGATCAAATAACACTGTTCTTTGTCTATATTCTCATTCTATTAGGAAGGGTCGGCTAGAGTTAAGTAACATCTGGACTCTGACATTGAACTACCAGATACACAGGTTTCTGAGATTTTAATGGCTGCATAGTATTTGGCTGTGCCTCAATTTCTCCATCTGTACAATGGAAATTCTAATAACATTTTCTTAAAATAGCTGTAAGCATTTCACACAGGGGTGGTTAAACTTCATTGACTTCAATTTGAGTGGATATAATTACATTGTAGATGGTTAGGTGTACATCTGTGTATCTCTGGGATGGCTTTCTGGCTATCTATCATCTATGTATGTATGTATGTATGTATGTATGTATGTATGTATGTATCTACCTACCTACCTATCTGTATGTCTGTTTGTCTGTTTATTTATCATCTATCATCAATCCATCTTCCTCTAATCTCTGTATTTTGTGTTGACATGTCTGTTTATACAGATTTCTCCTTGCCATAGTTACTGGTAGCATCTCTGAAACCATGAAAACACACACACACACACACACACACACACACAGATTGAGAGAGAGAGAGAGAGAAATAGAGAAAGAGATACAGAGACAGAGAGAGACAGACAGAGAGAGACAGAGACAGAGACATACAGACACAAACACACACACAAATGCAGACATACACTCACACAGAGACAGACACACACACAAATTTTGGCAGTAGTTATACTGTCAGGTAATTTGTTTACAGAGACAAACAGTTAATACATGTTCTAATACCTACAATACCACATGGAGCAGATGCTAGTTCAGCTAGTTTCATGTTTACCCTTCTTAAGAAAGTTTCACAATTAAAGGACAAGAGTGACTCTGGGATTCAGATTCATGATTACACACAAATCCATAGATCTGGTGTCCTCTAAACATTTTTAAATATGAGATATGCCTTTGTTTGTGGAGTCACATAGAAGCTTTTCATAGACGCTCGAAGCTCATAACCTACAATCAAAGGGAAGATGGGAAGATTCTGAGATTTTCTTCTACATCATTTTTTATTTAATTTCACAGTTGATCACAGTAGTACTTTGGTCAGAGTAGATGTTTCGTTTATTAGAAATTAAATACTCAAATACTACATTAGTGGTATATGTAGATAAAGTCCTTGAGAATAAACTGAGACTGGACAAGATTATAAAGGTAGAGTCTTATAATTGCTCTAGTGGATTTATTAAGCAAAGGGAGAGGACTCTGGGTAAGCTTTCCCTGCATTTTGAGGCAACACTTTGCACTACCACAAAACGTGGAAGAATCCTTGTGTGCAGCACTTTGACCTAAATTTCCACATTCTTCATATTACATATACATTTGTTTATTTTCTGGAAATTATCCAGTCTATGATATTTAAGACTAAAAGAAACAAGTGTATGGTTTATTTAGAGCAATGGTTCTCAACTAAATATGCAATATTGGGGAATGAATTGGTTCTCTGGTTCCCAAGATAAGTAAGGGTTACTGAAGCTGTGTACTAAGAAATTTCACAGTTGCAGCACTCTCTGTGAGTGTAGGAATATCTTTACAGTGATAGACAGATATTCTGCGTGACTTCTAGTATTCTATTGGGCATCCATGTAAGTGACAAATTTGTATATAAATAATTGACCTTAATAAAATGCAATGCTCTGTATCTGGTTTAAGTAAACAAGGCTTTTTAGAGACATAAGTAGCATTAAAACTAAGCCAAGATTGAACTTTGTTAAGAACGTTACCAAAGACGGATTTCCCTAAGTCTTGATATCAATGGTTTAACGTTATTCCGGATTGAGGTAGCATTGTGAAAACACAGATTAATTCACATTTGTATGGTAGAGCGTGTAGCATTTTCTCCATGGCTTTAAAAAGGGAGCCCTGGTTTCATCATGGTATGTCTGAACACTAACGTATTGAATGTATAGAACTGCCATAACTCCCTTATGTTTCCTTTGCACATTATCTTAAACTATGACTCACTTCTCTTTCTATACACTTAAGAAGGGACTGGGAGGTGGCAATAACCATAAACTTTAAATAAGGATGATAAATTGGCATAATAAGAAGTAATTATGTAAAGGAAGCATTGAATTTAACAGAATTAAGAGCCAAACGTTTAGTTTTGCAAACTAAGTGTTCCCAAGAACAGTTCTAACTATACTATAGTCTTTTCTGCATAATAATATTTTCAAACATTTCATACTGCAATTTCAACATGAGTGTGTGTGTGTGTGTGTGTGTGTGTGTGTGTGTGTGCATTTTTTACTATGTTGAATGATGGACCATTAATGAAGAAGTCACTTAAGAGTTTTAAACTTTTTACTCTAGTGCATGCATTACTTGTTTTATATCCAATTGTCTCTTAATAAAAAATCATCTAACAAAATACCAGATACTAGAGTAGTTTGTTGATTTATTTTTGTCTTATTTTTAAAAAATGATTTAAGAATATCATTAGACACAGGAGTTTATTGGCTAGTTGTAGTGGAATGCAATGATGTTTGTAGACTTTAACAACCTGATTATTAAGCAGAAACATGATCACAACAGTCTTTCAGTAAACCATTTATAAGTTTGCTTTATAAAAACAATATTCCATCAGAAAAAAATCACCATCCTTTAGCTCTATCGACATGCTCTGCAAACTACTGCACAAAACTTCTGAATTTAAATCTTTGCAGTAATATGGAAGACTGTACACTTGCATTTGTATTTCCAATTCTGATAATAGTTTTATAAATGAAAACAAAGGCAATAAAAACCAGCCATAGAATGTTATGAAGCAATCATTACAGAGTTGTGGAAAATTGATTATATGGAACATCAAAACACTTTAGAATTGACTTTATAAAAAAATCTTATTAAGAAAAACACTATTGGCAAAAGGAGGAATATGGAAACAATAGAAATATACATGACAGCTAGTGAAATAGAA
This sequence comes from Montemys delectorum, assembly GCA_019843815.1. NCBI lineage: Eukaryota > Metazoa > Chordata > Mammalia > Rodentia > Muridae > Montemys > Montemys delectorum. The sequence goes on along the minus strand of JADRCD010187015.1, from coordinate 27,689 downwards.
AATGGAATATAAATGTCATATTAAAATGTGAACTAATAAAACCTATATTCCTTGCTTATATTACAATGTGAGCGTTTTAATGGAGAGGAAAACCTTGATGCAGCATAGAGCAGCATTGAGTGTCTGCAATTCATTTTCTATGATTATTAGTGAATAATTGTGTCCCATTTCAGAACCATCCTTCCACTTGCACTTGATGTACCCTTTCACCAGTATGGTATTTTATAGCTAGACGGTGCATGTATGTATTGTGGGAGTAGGAATCGAACTCAATATCAGAAAACAGGATAATACCGAATATAAATTCTGACAATGCACACCAGAAAAAAGAATCAAATGTAAATATTTTCTGGGAAATTATTGATTTGGATAGGAATTTTGTTTTATAATGAGGCTGGAAACATAATTACATTTGTTTATCTGAGGGATTTCTAGGATTTTTGGCAAAGCAATTGGGGAATTTAAAAGAATTTGTGAGTCAGTAAGGAGGGACCTTGTCTACTATTGTCAAGGAAGCAATTCAGAGAAAGTCTTCTTTATAGTGGATCATTTGCATCTAGTTTATAGTTCAGATATATATATATATATATATATATATATATATATATATATATATGCTAATGCATGATAGGGTTGTGAATGTGGACTTTCTTTAATTTATTGCCCTTCCTCATATGGGTCTTCTCTATTTGTCATGTTTTTCATAGTATACTATTGACCAAAGTATGATTAATAAAACTATATAGATAATACATATTTTATGATGATGCTAAGCCAAACTTCCATGTGAACAGCTCAAGGCTAAGAGGTTACAAACATCTATCACTAACTTTCCTCTGTTCTTTTTCTAGCCAATACTTTTTAAAAAGAGAAGTACTTGTCTTTCATTTCCTGTGTTTGGGTGTTTTGCCTCCATGTATGTGTGTGCACTATGTGCAGAAAGTCACAGAGGAGGCCAGAAGGAAATGGGTCAATCACTGGTGTGATTACAAGTGGCTATGAGCAGACATGTGGGTGCTGGGAATCTGCAAGCACAGTTCTCTCAACTGCTGAACTCTCTCTCTCTCTGCACTCCAGCCAGTTCTTATCTGTTCTTGCCTGAGCACCTACTCTCTGCTGCTCTAATTTATACCATCATTAACTACATTACCTGCTCTTGAGCATCTATACTGCACAGAGCAGTATAGCTTTTGTTCCTTGCTCCAGTCTTTCAATCTATACTTTTGAGATTTGTTGCCAGTAATTGGTGGTTTAAAATCCTTGGGTGAAATGTATCTGAATAGAAGAACCAGTAAAAAAGTAAAAGCCAACTTAAGAAGAAGGAAGACCAAAAGGTGGACATTTCATTCCTTCTTTAAAAGGGGAACCAAACACATACAGAAGGAGTGGCAGAGCTTAACTATGGAGCAGAGACGGAAGGAAGGACAAGCATATAGCTATCTCCTGAGAGGCTCTGACAATACCTGACTAATACAGATGTAGAGGCTCACAACCATTCATTGAACTGAGTACACTGTCCCCAATGAAGGAGTTAGAGAAAGGTTCTATGGAGCTGAAAGGTTTGCAGCCCCTTAGGACGAACAACAATTACTAACTAGTACCCTCAGAGCTCCCAGGGACCCAACCACCAATCAAGGACTATACAGGGTGGGACTGAATGTTCTGGCAGCATGTGTATAGTAGAGGATTGCAAATTCGATCATCAATAGGAGGAAAGGACCTTGGCCTTGTGAAGGTTCTGTGCCCCAGTGTAGGGGAACGCCAGGGCCAATAAGTGGGAAAGGGTGGGGTGGCAGGCATGGGGAGGGGGGAGGCAAAAGGAGTTTGTTCTTGTTATTTTTGTTTGTTTGTTTGTTTTTTGGAGGGGAACCTGGGAAAGGGAAAATTTACATGTAAATAAAATATCTAATAAAAAAAAAGTAAAAGCCATAAAACTCTGTATTAGTCAGGAGTTCAGAGATGTAATACTAGCAATTGCATGAACTCAATTGAATAAATGGACAAATTCAAATTACAGCATGAAGCTGTTTCAAATTTAAATGTATTGTGGACTGTTGAGTGACAGTGGCAAGTATGTTGAGTGCTGATCAGAGCTGATAGGCACTTGTGCAAAGGGTATGCTGATTCTGGAATCAGATTTCCAGGTAAGAGTCTTAATTTAGTAATTTACATCATAACTTGTATAAAGTCTCAAAAACAACAGTTGTTAAAGCCATAGTCCTTTGGGCATAGCACATATGTTCTGTAACAACAGTCCAAGTTCAAAAATTCTAATGCCAAGGGGGTTCACATTTACCTGATAGGTACAATATTTGCTCCCAGGATATTTTCCTGGTGTGAATATTAATCTCTGTATACTGTTCTCAGCTACTTCAGAATCAACAAGATTCTTTCTCTCTTATCATTTTAGTCTGGCAAGACGTCAGCATTTTAAAGGAAGACTATTCTACAACATAAAACAATATGAGTGGACTTTGGAAAAAAATTGATAAATAAAAAAGCCAGTAACAAAATAATATACATTGCATGACTGCATTCCAGTTCATAGACTAAAGGAGAAGGATGGTGGTCAAGGATAAGGGGATGGGTGGAAGTGACCAATCACCACCACACATTGTCTATAAAGAGGAATATATCTTAGATGTGGTCTCTAAGTACCTATAAATAGTAATAATGCATAATAACCTCAAGCATCTAAGGAGAGAAACCTTATGTTAAATAGTTTTGCCAGATGTTTAACTTTAATTTTTAATTCACTTTTAAGTTAGTCTACAAACGAGTAAATTTCATTGTGGCACTTACAAACATAATTTGTCTTGTCTGATCCCTTCTCCATGTTTGCTATGTGCTTTTAAGCACAGTTTTAAATACTTTAAAAGTATAGAGCTTAAATTTTTAGACAAAAAAATTAAAAGAAAACTGCAATTAATATGTAACAACTTTTGTAAAGTAATATACATATAATTAATCAATTTTGTTATAGTAAAAGAGTGAGATGTAGACCCTAGAATATTTGTAAACATGCTTTCTTTGTTGTGAAATTCTCCTGATTGAAGTAAAATGACACAAAAAAGAATGAAGCATTATGTTATAAACATCTAATTTTCTATTAAATATTTGTTTACAATCGCATATTATAGGCATAATACAATCCATACAGTTTTAATGTATTAAATTACAGAACAGTTAAGATGCTTGGGAAGGCCTGGGAGTATGCCTGCCTGAATAAGAAACATTCAAATGTCTGGGTTCGGTGACTGTATACCGGATGGGTCCCAGACACTATTGTGGATGCCAACAAGTGCTTGCTGACAGGAGCCTGATATAGCTGTCTCCTGAGAGGCTCTGCCAGTGCCTGACAAATACAGGGGTGGATGCTCTCAGCCATCCATTGGACTGAGCATAGAGTCCCCAATGAAGGAGCTACAGAAAGGACCCAAGGAGCTGAAAGGGTTTGCAGCCCCATAGGAGGAACAACAATATGAACTAACTAGTACCCTCAGAGCTCCCAGGGACTAAACTACCAACAAAAGAGAACACATGGAGTGACCCATGGCTCCAGCTGCATATGTGGCAGAGGGTGGCCTTGTTGGGTATCAACGGGAGGAGAGGCCCTTGGTCCTGAGAAGGCTGTATGCCCCTGTGTAGGCGAATGCCAGGACAGGGAAGTGGGAGTGGGTGGGTTACTGATCAGGGGGAGGGGACAGGAGATAGGGGGTTTTCAGAAGGGAAACCAGGAAGGGGGATAACATTTGAAATGCAAATAAAGAAAATATCTATTTTTTTTTAAGAAGCATACAAATGTGCAAACCTCAGTTGGAATCCTAGGGACTCGTGTAAAGCCAGGCACGGTAGATAATCTATTACCCCAGCGCTGCTATAACAGGTCAGAGGACAGAATTGGAGCTCCAGGAAGCCTTCAGCTCAGCTAGCCTGGTATACACAGTCACAAGTGAAAGCCCTTGTCTCAAATGACATCGGTGGTAAGAGAAGAAACATGAGGTTTTCCCCTAAAGTCTGCATGTGCACCATGGGCCATGGACACTGTGCTCCCACAAATGACTTAGTGAATAAAAGTACAGTTTTGGAGCTAAAATACAGTTTTCCTTTTGTTATAATTGTAGCAATATTGGAGCCATGGGAAAAATATTTTCAGGAAATTTATTTTCCATCTCCTTTTGAAATTTTTCATCCATTCTGATGTACAACCTTTCCTACTGCCTTTCCTGCTGCTTTTCAACTCTTTCCTGCTGCCCACCAGCCAAGCCATGTCCTCCCTGCTCTACCACCTTTAACCAAGTGTCTGAACTGAATATTGATGTGAGGATTGGCAAAATGTATGAGAAGGTGTTCATGTAAACAAGTACAAAGGACCTAAGATTTCACCAAGCAGGCTCCTCTCTCTTTTTAATGCTTTGGTGTTTAAATTTATGACAATTTTCCATGAGTTCTTTACTCTTTTCGTGAGTTAAAAGAACTCACATGGTCCTAATTCTGTTTGAGTAATGTATAAAGGCCAAACAATTTCTGTGTTTGCCTACATTGTCTCTTGCACAGGGATACAATTTCAGTCTCCTTAGCTGGAGGGAAGGTTCTGATTGCTCTCCCTGTGAGGTGTACCAGAGGCAGAACAGTGGTCTTACGTTTTTGATATCAAACTCACTCATATCTATTTAAAAGAGTATAGCCAATAGTCAGAGTTCTGTGTATTGAAGGAGAGGCCAAAACAAGATGGTCTCATACATTTGTGAAAATTGGTTTTCTTTGTATTTGTTTAGGTGTTGTAAAGAACTGATTCTGCCTTGTCCTATACCAAAGAAAATATACTGATAAAATGAAAAGCTTGGAGAATTAAGAAGTTACTCCAAAATTGATAAAATACATTTTCTTGTAGCTGGAGAGGTGGCTCATCAATTAAGAACATTTGCTGCTGCAATGGAGCTGGGCTTACGTTCTGATTCCAAAAAGGACAGCCATTTGTCACTCCAATCACAGGGGATCTGACGTCCTCTTTCAGCCTCTGTGAGCACCTGGTGTGCAGACATATATACTGGGTAAACATGGAAAAAATTAAAAATATTTTAAAATATAAAATACATGGTTTTCCTGTGTGTGTGCGTGTGTGTGCGTGTGTATGTGTGCGCATGCGTGTGCATGTGTGTGTGTGTGTGTGTGTGTGCGTGTGTGTGTGTGTGCGTGTGTGTGGTGTGTGTGTGTGTGTGTGTGTGTGTGTGGTGTTTGAGTGTGTACACATGTCTGATACCCAGGTCATTGTTAGAATTCCTTTCCCCCATACTTGTATTGTGGATACAAACAATACTTTCCAGATGCCTTGGTCTTAGGAACTGTCCTCCATCCAACTCTGCCTCGTTGGTTTAGCTAACTCCACATGGATGCTGTCTGGTCAGTAGCCCATATTTCCTACTCTGCTTCTCCTCTCTTAAGATTAACTCATAAAGGAGATGTGGAGATCAATACCTTCAGTATGAGTTGGAATTAGTTGCCTCTAGATAATGAATCTGAACTATTAATGGAAACAACGATGTCTGCTCACAAACTAGCATTAACAAAGCACAGGAAAAGGTTATCTATTTAAAAAGCAGATTATGAGCATCATGTTCCTTATTTACCATAAATACACAACATGATCTTACATCAATGTTATCTATCATCTATCTAATCTAATCTATCTATCTATCTATCTATCTATCTATCTATCTATCTGTATGTGCATTAATTCTGCAACTAAGCTACATATCTTCCCTCATAAATATAGGAATTTAATTGAATAATACACTTTCCAAAACCTGAAAAGAGACAGAATTTTTAATCCTGATTTTCTATTTAATTTCTTCTCCTTTCTCCCATTCCCATTCTGCTCTGGCCCATTGCTGTGACACACATTCCTATGTGTGCAGCACTCCCAACCATATGCTATGTGTGCATCACTCCAAACCATATTTCTGAGTGCATCTCTCCCAACCATATTCCTATGTGTGCCTCACTCCCCACCCTCCCCACCCCACATCATCAGCCATTCTCAGTCTACCATCATCGGTTGGCAATTGCACAAAAACCTTGTCTCTTCATTATTTCACAGTCGACTCTTCTTATATAAGCTTCCCATGGCCTGGTCCTTCCCTTGATGGCAGTGTGAAGCATGCCATGTCCACTGCCACTCAGCAAGCGTGTGTATAAGAGCCCAGTCACCTTGCAGAAAAAGCACTTAGCTGCTCTCCTCACTGGTGTTCTTGGCAGAAGGCAAGGGGTCATTGGAGAGGATCCTAACTAGTAGATTTGGCTACATGGCATGCCCCTCTCTGAGCACTGCAACGAGGACTGAAGAAACTGTCTTATTTCAAAGTATAGAAACGTTTTAACTTGTTTTGAGACCATTTTTCCAATAATTAATTAATTAATGCATGTTGGCTCAGGTGTGTGGATCCCCTCCCCTTTGTTGGCAGCGTCCTGTGCTCTCTTCCTCCCTCGGCATGCATGCTTGGCTAGACACTGGCAGACCTCTTTTGGAATAACCCTGCCGTAGGAGTAGGAAGAGGTTCAATTAACATAATCCAGCCTGGCAGTACTGCGAGGCATCTGGAAGCTGAAATCCCCTCAAAGGCCAGACTGTTCAGGATCCTCAGTCTCACTTCTGGTTCCTGCAGGGCAGGGAAGGAGCCCTTCTGTCCTAAACTGTGGGGGGCCTGTCTCATGCTTGCTTTCTGTGTGTGAGATCCATACCTCTGGCAATCTGGCCTCTCCCTAGGTTCTGTGCTCCAGTCCAGTAATGGAGTTTTTTCCTTTGGTGCTCTCTCAGCAGAATGAGCCAACCCCTCAATTACCTCGAAGTTGGAAACAGACATCCCTGTTTGTGTCTATTTTCTGCTTCTTTGTCTTTCTCAAGTGGAAAAACTGCAGTAACAACAAAAGCCTGTCATTCCCATTGGACGGCACCAGGAAGCCGGCTATCCTCCCCGACTAAACAGGTCGACTTCCTCAGCAAGAGTCCCGATACTTTCTCCATAATTTATGTTTACATGAAAATAATGTCCCTTCCTTTCTTTTGAACAAATGATTTGATCTCCTAGAGATAAAAGGCAACAATTATCAGCAGAGAACATCATCGTTCTTCCATGTTTTTAAGCTTCCAGGAAAGAAAGAAAACAGGAATTTCAAGGGAAGTACATAAAAGCTATGCCAGGTGATATACCTGCAGAGAAATCTGTGTCATGTCCTCTAGAAATAAATTCGCATTTAGAAATAAGTAAGCAAAATGAAGAACGTGGTGTAGGAATGATACTGAAAACATCCAAGTGTCATTTGGAACGTATAGGAAACTAGTTGATACTATGAAACAGGGATGGGAGATGCCTCGGAGAGTAAGAGCACTTGATGTCCAACACCCAGGTGAACAACCAGGAGTGATGCTGCATGCCTGTAATTTCAACAAGAGTATCCCTGGAACTTGGTCTAGATTGAGTGAGAGACGCTGACTTGAAGAAATAAAAAGACAGGAACAGAATAGGACGCTCGAAGGCCTCTGCTGGCTTCAGTGTGTGCTTGTGTGCGTGCGTCTGTGCATGCATCTGTGCGTGCGTGCGTGCGTGTGCATGTGCATGCTTATAAGACCCTTGAATTAATTTGTTCATAGTAAACAGCATCGTTGCCATTTCACTCTAGTTTATTGAATTAACTGATAAACCCTTAAGGCTTTTATTTTCCTGGGACTAGAGAGATCGCATAGTGCGTAAGAATATGTCCTGTTAGAAGTATGAAGTATAGAGTTCAGATCCCTAGAACCTTTGCCAAAAGCTGGCAATCAGTCTAGCAGTTTGATGTGTATACGCAACATGCATGTACCAAGCACACACAATAAACAGAATAAAAATAATTATTCTTTCCATTTTATTTTACAATCTAGAAATATTTTTTAGAATTTAGTTTATGTATTGTCAATCTTCCTCTTATAGTTTATAGAGATTTGCAAATTAACTAAACATTGTTAGAATCAGCATCATGCATTTGATTTCTCTAAAGAATATGATTATGGTTTAAGTTATTGAAAATCTCTGTTAAACCTAATTTTATACTTATCAAGGAATATTTAATATAGAAAAATTAAGTTAGATCTCTCATGGTAAGATGCTGCATCATGGTGAATATATGCTTATCTCAAATGCTTGATACAGGATAGTAGAATTCCTGAATATCTACGGTCAGGAAAATGGAGATCAGACACAAGGACCAACACATAAAGTTGTCCCTGTGTTCATTGTGCATATTTGTGGGGTATAGTGGGCAGTTTAGTGCATATATACAATATGTGACAATGAGATTCTCACAGCCTGCATGGGCATCATCTCCTGTGCCTACCACTGCTTTCTAGTAGAAAGTTCCCGTTTCTCAGGGCATCTTCTCAGCATCATTCCTTGAGGCGATGTTTCTCCCCTATCAGTACTCACTGCCTTTGTCAAAATCAGGCTGTTCATAAATATCTTGATTTCTTTTGGGCTTTTTTTGGTTTTGTTGATCCGTGTGTCTTTATGTCGGCACTATATTGCTGTGTATTGTATATTGTAGCCTTTGTGATATGTTTTAAAGTAATATTTTGCCGTGGTCTAGATTTGTTCTTTGTGGTCAGTATGGTTCTGAATACTCAGGGATGTTTTGGGATTCTATCCAAATGTTAGATATGTCAATTGGGAGTGGCATTCTTACTTTTGTGAAGAACGTTGTTAGTATTTTAAAGCAACTGAACAAATATGAAGATTGTTTATGTAGTATGGAAATTTTTACAAATTAATTCTTCTAAGCCATGGATAGGAGGATCTTCCTCTCTTTGTTTCTCTCGGTCTCTCTCTCTCTGTCTCTCTGTCTCTCTGTCTCTCTCTCTCTCTCTCTCTCTCTCTCTCTCTCTCTCTCTCTCTCTCTCATATCTTCTCTAATTTCTTTGCCCTGTCTTTGAAATGTTCATTGTAGGCATCACTCATTTTGATGTATAAATGTATTACCAATCATGTAACTGTATTTGTGCCATTACGTGTAGTCATACATTTTCTCAGAGTATGTTTAATAAGTGTTCAACCTTTTCTCTAACCCATCACCCAGCAGAGGTAGTGGAAGAGAAAAATTATTAGGATCTGGGGGAAGTGGACCTGTTCAGCAATAAATAGTTCTTTGGGGGCGAGCTCTATCTTCTTTCTCACCAGTTCAGTCCCATAGCAAACACCAAATATGATTCAGCAGCTGCAGAGCATTCCTCTAGGCAGTCAGACACCAGGCACAAACCGGCAGCTACAGTCAGGTCCTTTCAGCAGGCAGATACTAGGCACGAACCAACCTGCTGTTGTAGTTCAATCCTGAAGAAACCTGTCAACTGGCCAAGTCTCACCAGCAGTTTTTGGGCCCATTTTTCTCAATGGCAGCATTATTACAACCAACAAGTATCGTTAGCAAAGAATAGTAAGGCAGAGCAAACCAAACCAAGGCTCAGTGTTTGCCCCCCACTGTCTGTGGAGTCGTATCTATACTCCTTCATCAAGCATCCTTTCACGTATCTGCTATATCCAAACATTCTTTTACCTGTGTCTGCTTTAGGAAAATAGCCTTTCACATGTTTTCTTTAGTAAGACATCCTTCCACCTGTGCACTCCAGCAAAACATCATTTGATATAACTAACCTTCCAAGGCACCAGAAGCGGGGCAGTGGTGGTGCACGCCTTTAATCACAGCACTTAGGAGCTAGAGGCAGACAGATTTCTGAGTTCAAAGGCAGCCTGGTCTACAGAGTGAGTTCAGAACAGCCAGGGCTACACAAAGAAACCCTGTCTCGAAAACCAAAAAAAAAAAAAAAAAAAAAAAAGTTTCCTCTTAAACTCTGTGTATTGATTTCATCCTCTGCAGTGTGTTGTTGGCCTAAAAAATAGGAAGTTACTTTTTGTGAGATGTTCTGTATATAACATGTTTCCTGAATTAATTTTGCTGTTCCACATTTTTGTATAGCCTCTACTTTTTCTATATCATGTTGTCTTCAAAGAAATGTATTTTACTGTTAAATTTATATTTGTATGACCTTTTATCTGTTGCTCTACATGAGATAACCTAGTGCATTTAATATAAGTGATAAAGTGGGCTTATTTTTAAGTCTTGTGTTGGATCTTTGAAAAAATTTTAGATTTTCTGCAATCTGATGTAGACTATGGACTTAGTATGTGTATTCTTCAATAGCAGAGATTCATTCCTCCTCTATTTAGTTTTCCAGAGTTTTAATCTGGAAGAGATGTTGAATTTTATTGGATTCTATTTGAAACCACATGAGGTAATCACAGTGTTTCAACCATCCACTTTATTGATAAAGTGTATTATGTTTACTGACCAGTATATTTTGAGACATTCTTGTACATCTAGTATTAACCTTAGTGTTTCATGGACTATATAGTCAATCATTTTAATATATTGTTGGTTTGATGTTACTAGTAGTTTAAAATATAAATTAAATATAACTGCCTACAGATCTTTGTTTGTTGTGCGAATTTTCTTTTTTTTCAAGTAATTTTTATTAACTTCTGAATAATTTACTGACCCATTTATTATTCAAGGGAGTTTTGATTAATTTCTATATATTGGTTAAGTTTTAAAAGTCCCTCTTCTTACTGCTTTTTAGTTTTATCTCATCATAGATAGAGGGCATATACATTATTATTTCAGATTTCAGTGTATTTAGAAATCGTTTCATGGCCTAAGATACTTCTAGACAGTAAGAATATGGTGCATTGCTCAAGTGTTAGAAGAAATGGCTAGAAGTAACCTGTGAGGTCCATGGCTGACTCTCTTTGCATTCATGAGTATCAGTCTGTGCTAGGTTGGTTCCCTTGAGTGCATTCATATGCTAGTTCTCATTTTTTTACTAATATCGTAGGCTTGTCTGAATCATTACCAATATGCCACAGGCCGGCCGATCTGGGCCTCGGTCAACCTGTGGGAGAAACGGGGTCCTAGTCAGGTCGACGAGGCGTAGGCAAAGAGTGACAAACAGAGCCGACACAAGGGTGTGTGAATCTGAATGTATTTCTTAAAAATGGCATCAGACTTTTACAGTCATTGGAAATGAGAGATGATAAATCTGGTGGCTTAGTAATTAAGGTACATTTAAGGCCACCTGAAACACACTGAATCTAAAGCACCAGCCATTTCCTCTGGATAGGCGCTGCATCCCCCCTGGGCCCAAGCACTCTGGGCCTGGGGGACTGTGGACTAAGTTCTAGTTCATCTAAGTTCCAGTGTAAGTCCTCATCTAAGAGAGGTTCCAAATCCAAGAGGTCCAAGAGAGAGCACAAAGGGAAAACCAGGCTTATATGGTATACAGGAAACAGGGCGAATGACAAGAGTCATGTAGATGGGCGGGGGTCAAAAGGATCAGAGTGCAGGACTGAAGTCACATAGGCTAGTGACAGCTACACAAGGTCAGTAGGTAGGATCACGGATCACGTAGACAGATGTGAAGCAGGTGTTAGAGAGCAATGGTGCCCTCCCTGCTGGGCCTAATTTGGTATTCCTATACTAATTCTCTGCTTCTGCTGGAGGCAAGACTAGGAGAATCTGATCTAGCATTTCCTGTTAATTCTCTGGGTCTCAATGGCTGGAGGCACACACCTGGAAGTTCCGACCTAACAGTTTTAGCTAATGTCCTTGAGTTTCTAGTATGTAAAACAGTTCTGACTATTGTGGGGCTGCCCTAAGGAATGAGGAATGAGCTTGACCTCTGTTGTAACTTTAAGGGCAGAACCTGTCTGACAGGCAGATTCCTTGAGAGAAATTCCAAGCTAAGGATAGCTTGGAATTGAATTAAGATATATTGGAAACATGATGCTGGCCAAGAAACAATGCCCAATCTTAGCCATTAACGAATCATTTCTTGGGGTACCTTTATGCTTAAATATGAGGGCATGTTGACAATTGGAAAGACTGATCTGTCTGAGTTAAGAGATACCAGCGACTACCTTGAATACCCAGGAGTCACAGGCACCCTTTTGGGTCCTTAATGCCTCTTGCCCTTGATCAGGTTTTTATGCCTGATACTGCAGACGTGACTGGCGTAGACAAGTGTGCGTGGCACCAATAGAGCCAGTGTCTTAATCATTACTACTAATAAATACCAACCATTACTAATAAGCTGCCTTGACTTTTGCTGTTTTGGGCAGGCTTTGTCTTTCATTTCTAGAGGACACATTTTCCCAGTATACTAGGGCTGGGAGGTATTTATCTTCCTTTGCGGTATTGAATACATGATCTGATCCTCTACCACAATATTTTGCTGAGAAGTGTGCTGTTGGTGTAATGAGGATTCCTTAAACGACTAGAAAGTTTTCTTTGCTGTTGTTAGGTTCACTCATTCCCATACTTTAAAAGCAGACACCCATCCTTAAGATGTCAACACCTTTCCAAGATGAAGTTTCTTGAGTCTGCCTGGACTCATGGCTACTGCCTGGGACTGGAAGGGGCATTATCTCAGAGACAACGTGCCTATGCAGTGCACTCTCACTTCTTGTCCTTTTGTACAATCTGCCATCTAAGATACCTTACAGGGACTTACAGATAGAGGGAGCTGTGCTGTGTTTGGTAGAACACTCTGTTGTCATGACCCCTATAAGCTTTTAATATCTGAATAAGGAACAAGCACCAGTTTTCACTGAGTGCTGTAAATTAAGTTTGTGTTAGCCATTTTGGAACCCCAAGAGCAGCAATGAATACAAACATCCAACAGTCTAGGGGTCTTCAGCTTCAAGGTAATGTAGCTACATGATTGAGGGCAGTAAGGCCCACTGATGCTAAGGCTGCCTCCAGAATTACGATAAATAAGAAAGGCTGAATTAAGCCGTAATGGAGGAGAGTTGTGTGTTATAGAGCAAGACGTCCTTTAGAACGCTTTCAATACCCACATTAAGGTCAATAACATTAGAAGATTGGACTTGAATTAAAACACTAAGCAGTAGCTCACCACTAATGCCCTAGATTCTGTTTCATTAATAAAGGTTACTGTGTTATGAATGCAAAATGATAAAGAATGCAAACTTGCCTTCTTTAGCCTTAAGGTTTTCTTTTAAATAAACAGGTAGACTGTCCCCTGAGAACAAGAACTGGCCCAAGTTAACATCCATTGTGTATAATGATGATTCAGAGAATTATTACATTAAATATGCAGATGGACTGACTTTTGATTCCATAGATGTTTTTCTTAGATATTATTCCAGTTTAGATCCAAAGCCCATAGACTGCCTCAAAAAATCTCCTGGGCCAAACACAGGAACCCTCATTTCAAATTGATTGAATCTAAGTTTTAGTGAATTCAGAATTCAAACATAGTCTAATCATAAATTTTTAAAAAATATTTAATAGAGGTGAACAAAGGGAGAGTCTCTAAATTTTGACTATGTAAAATGGTCTAAAGAAAAATCTCAGTATGTGATCACTAACATTTCTATGTTAGAGTTGAGACAGATTGCAACAAATTAACATAAATAGATGTTATTTGTGCTGCTACGTATATATGTTTGTGAATGATTTTCAACATTGTTATATAAATGACTTAGCAAGTCAAGGTGCTTGCTGTTGAGTTTGATGACCTGTAGAGATCCAATTCTCTCCTGTTGCAGCATGTACACACAATAAAAATTAGATGAAATAAAATTAAAATACTTTTTAATAAAATTCTTTGTTTAAAAATCACATACTGTTTTTATTGACTGAAAATTTCATGGAACACGTCTTGGATCATATTCACTCCCGACTCCCATTCCAGATATACCCCTCCTCTACCCCTAACATGATTTCCTCATTTTTTGGAAAGTATCTCATAGCAGATGTTCTGATCCCTTGGCTCTTCCCCGTTCTATTCTTTTTAATCCTTTCTTTTACCATGTTTCCCAGGCTTAAGTGTAGAGGGTACGTTGTAAATGTAATGATTAGGGGAAGCACCCATGGTTTGTTCATCTCTGTAGGTTGAACAGTTGTAGCTTTTTCTAGTGAAAGCCATTGCTGCAAAAAGGAGCTTCCTGGATAAGGAATGATAGCTACACTCATCTGTGGATGTAGAGAGAAGTATTTAGAATGCAGTTAAGAGATTTTAACAGTTTAGGAAAATGACAGTAGTAGGCTTTCTGCTAGATTCAATGACCTCACCAGCTACTAGTAGTTGGCTAAATTTAAATGGCCAGGCATGAATTCTTCCTACAGACGAGGACTTTAGTCCAGTTAAGTGGCAGTTGGTTATGCCCGGGATAGAAGTACTATTCTTGTACCATTAAGGATGTCTTGCCATGATGGGCACTGTGTTTTATAAGCATCACAGCTGAGTAAGACTATTAACTGCCCTCTCGGTTGATAGTTTGCATGGCTTCTTTCTGAGAACTGGTCCTCAGTAAGGGGGCTTCCAGGTCAGATTCAGATCAATTTCTTCATATTCTATGCCCAGAGTGTGTGGTGTTGTCAGTAATAGGGCCTTACCTTTTGTTCTGGAAGGTGCCAAGGACAATGGAAGTAGACTATATTTTTTTTTTTTTTCAGAGATTTCTTGGGCTGATCAGCAACTTGAAATGAGGTTTCATGTGTCTGGCCCTGGGAATTTTCTGAGATAGTCTATGGGTTTTGGATGTCATCTCAACTGGAATAACGTCTAAGAAACAATTTTAATATAAGTAATTTACTTTCCTTGGTTCTTACAGATCCATAAGACCTAGACATAATGACCTGAAGTTGTGGAATGGAAGTGAGATCTGTGCTACCACTCAAAATAAGGGCAGATAAATGAGGTCAGCATTTGGTTTATGGAAAATAATTACCACTCTCAGTCTTTTCAAATAATATTGCCTTAAGACAAGAAAATTAATCTATATGATTCCGTGACATGGGTATGTCTAGACACTTAGACTGCCACATGACAAAATTAACCTCTTCTTAAAAGCCAATGAATGAATTGCTAGTAATTCCAACAAAGATTATTAGTTAGGTATGAAGACGCAGTTAGCATTTTAGGAGCACATATATCACTGTTATTTGAACTCCTTGCCTTTTACTGGCCTTATGGAAATGGCCTCCTTGAATTTTCTTTGTAAGAATAACATGCTCACACCCTTACAATATTCATAGTTAATCTCAAAGAAATATTCTGAACAGTAAAATAAAGATGTAAATTAAATTCAGTTACCAATCTTCAGGATTATCCATTTAGGAATTTGTTGAACTCTTGGGATCCTAGTAGAGTTGTTTCTTAGTACAATATAGTAACAAATTCCATATAAAAAACATCTCTTTGTTCTAGCTGACATTTGCAATAATGGTTTCAGGCCAATGGTAAGAAGTAAATGGATACAGCATCTATTTTGATCCTTCTAAACTGTGAGCAATTAATGCAGGCTATTTTTGGAAGTGATTGTTTATTTAAAACAGTAAGATGTTCATCATTTTTAACGTTGTTAGTGTTCCTGGCGGTGGAGGCCCATTTATGTCTGTGTGAACCTTGCTGGTTCCACATGAAGTATGGAATGTGTCAACATGAATAGCATTGCATCTGGTGTTTGTTAGCTGAATCCATGAGACAAATCCTGAAGCGTGAATAAAAAACATGCTGTTGTGAGAACCTTTCACTGCTTCGGTGCCTCCAAACAGCAGGACATAAAATTTGAAAAGAAATTCTTACATATAGTCAATATATTAAAAGGTATAGAGTGGCTTAAAATGATAACCTAGTGTTCAAGAAGAGAAAAATGCTTTAATAAATTGTGTCGCACCTGCACTAAGTAATGTAATATAATCGCAAAAGATATTGCATTGAAGCATGTGTTCCATAATAGTAAAATTTAAGAATATATAATATTGAGTATAAAAAGTCACTACAACTTAAGAAGAATGTTACTAGCATGGAAATATTTTTAAATGGAAAGGAATATTAAATTTTGTTCATGGACAAATATCTATACAGTAGAATATCTTTAGACGGAAGGGGTACTCAATAAATGTAAAACCATGTTGCCTGTCAAGGACAGAAAGCTACACGCAGCCAGGGCCTTAAGCATACTACAACGTGGATTTCTTACTCAGAAAACAAAAGTTCTCACTCTTTGGGTTGCCATATCCAAATTCATGTTTATCAAAAACAATCCCTCATGGCTATAAAAAAATGTAAACCTACATGGAATCTCATCCAGGAAATTACTTCTTCTGGACTCCCACAGGAAATTTTGAGATTTGGGATGGATTCCTTTGGGTCCCGGAATGAGCTTCATGTTTAGCTGATGTGGGGTACACTCGGGTTTGAGATAGTAGGGATTCAATTTCTTTCAGGCATCTCTCATGTCACTGTGAAAGATATCAGAGTGGCAGCAAAGGTCCAGGGGAGAAAATACCAAATCATCAAGCTTCTTGATCTGGATTCACAATTTTATTGGTCCAAACAGGTGATCCAGGGTGAGAGGAAGAAACGCTGGCACAGATGTATAGGAGTAGGGGGTGGCAAAAAGTCTTTTATTTTGCAACATATTTTTCTTTATATACAATATACTAACTCTTTATCTTATTGCATAGAAATTCTAATTCCAGAGTCTTGAAATCTATCTCCAATTGAATGTACCCACTCCTGAGCTAAAGATCCAGAACCCCAAAATGATACACCCTCTTAGTATGAGGCAACCCAACCAACAGAGCCAAATCTGGTAGAACTGTAGTTGTTTCTTGAAGCAGATCCTGGTTTTGGTAGCTCAGAAACCTAAAGGACATTGTAGCTGGGCCCTCATACCCATCTGTGACTCTAAGTTTGTAATAGATCACTGCCTCAGCCATCAGTAAGTTCCTTTGACCCACATGGTCACATTTTTATACCCTCTTCTGTAGCCTATATAATAATGGAGTGTAGTGGATGGATTGTTACTATGAATAGTTAGTACTGGGTTGAAATCAGAATACCCATGAAGGCTATTGTGATGCCTGGACTTGAATTATTACAATTATTAATTATGATGATTATAATGTTTAAAGATAACATGAATTTGTAAAGAAAGGGCACAGAAAGAGTTAGGGAAACTGCAAGCAAGAATAGATACAGCTTTCATGTGTAGAGGTTGGAAAAAATACTATTTAGTTTTGAGTTAGCCTACTTGGAGAAGACACATTTAACTGCTTCAACTATGTTAAATGGCTTTAAATAGAAAATTAATGCATACAGGAAAGATCTACAAATTAAAGTAATGATTACTGGACCTGCCTCAGACATAACTTGTAGCCAGCTCTATATATGAGCATTTCACATTGGCTCTGATGTTGATTGGAGAGTTAGTATAAGCCCTTAACTTCAGCATCCTGGGGAAGCTAACAAAGTGATTTGTCCACATCAAATATAGATCCCATCAATACTATGTTTAGAGAGACTGATGTGAACCCCGGGGAAATAGCTGCCCTTTGGTTCAGTCTACTTGTAAAATCAGAGCTACTTGACTTGAAAATCCTCTGTCTGGATATCCTGGCTGCCACTTGTTGTTCTGAAAGTCTGAGTATCAACACGTTCTTTCTAATTTATTTCTGTTCAGATCTAAAAGGAATACAGTGCCATGAAATTAGTTTATAAATATTTTTACAGACTAAATATATCTCATTTCATAGTAATGTGTTGTTTTCACTATGAAAATATTAAATTTGACAGAAAACAAATTATCCACTGGTATTTGTTATTTAATATGAAAACATATCCTGGTGACAGAATTACTTGAGGGAAGTTCACATAGTAATGGGTTTTGGCATTGGGAAGTTGTAATTATTAGTAAATCACGTTTCTTCTGTGGTTATAACTATCTTTCTAGAACCCTCATCACTGTTTATAATTTTAGAACATTGTCTAAGGTGACAGAATATCAGTTTTGTATACATGACTATAAATTTGCAATTTTTTTAGTAAAAAAGTATTTCTTAATATTCATTATACAAGGCAATTTTCCTATGCTTGATTTCCTATGTGTTTTGAAGATAGACTCTAAAGGGAGGAGATAGGATGAGCATAGGATGAATAACATATTAATTAAAAACTGATTATTATACAAATCTAAAGGAATTGAGTGAATTATAGACGTGAGCCCTTTGTTTTGGAGGCTCCATATTCTGTACTATGGAGCTATGTGTCTGAATTTAATTAATAATGACTCCATCAAGAAGTTACCATATTTCCTTTTTTATGTGCCATCATGAGAACTCTCCTTATGTTAAGCAAAATTGGGTCAAAATACGGGAAACTTAATAATTATCCTCAATTAAAATAAAAACATAAACATAGCATATAATTTGTTTAAACAAATTTAGTTTGAATACACATTCCAGAAAATAGTATTGTGTAAAAGGAGATAAAAGTGAATTTGTTACTTGCAGGATCTTTTCTGAATCTTGATGATATTTCTACCAGTTTAACACATGTGCACAGCAAGCCAAAGAGCAAATTCCAAGACTCAGCTCCTTTCAGTAGAACTCAGCTTCTTTATTAGACTGATAACTATAGAGTGAGACCACCTAGACACGGGTGGGTATATCTCCCTCATTTTTTTCAGATAAATAGCTGAGATCTAGCATGGTAAGTCTATTTAAAAAAACATAAAAATGATGAATGTATGAGAAATCCAGGAAAAGAATCTGAATTTTAAATCTCTAATACAGAATTATGTAATTATATCCCAAGGTAGGAAACACTGGATAAAATCCTACCTTGTCACGGAAACAGAGAAGTCATTCCATCTACTGACAGAAAAGAAACCTCTGCTGCTCTGAGTTCTCCTGGGTTCCCTGGACAACTTCATGCCTAGGTTGTGTTATACACCATCACTTTCCTGATAAAAGTCCCATTCCTCAGCCTAGTTGCAGCTGTTTCCAGCAATGTGAAGAATCTGTCCCGCAAGAGCACAGAGCTGAGTCAAATACTGTACAATGCTGTTTTGTCGGCCTGTCATCTGCACTTTCTTCCGTGCTCAGGTCGTTGATATCTTATAAGCATCTGAACCTATGAGAATGATAGTTTTATGGTTATCTGTGATCCCAAGGGACAAGGTATTGAATTTGATATTTTTAGCAAGTTGATATGGGCCTAAGGAAGAAAAGAAGGATCCAGGCAGTAATATACGAGCTTGTCAATTAACCAATCCTGTGTCATTAGATTCCTTTTACATCTAGGTTTCTAGGCAAACATTTTCTTAGCTTCTTAAAAGTCTAGACTGCTATACCTCTAATGGTATTGTGTTAGAGTGCTACTCCACATTGCTGGATAGTAATGCTGAAGCATTATTATTAAAATACAAACCACTATCAGGCCACAGACTCAAAGTAAACTTGTTTTATCATGAAGCTTTCCTTACTAAAAAAAATGAGCAATTAGAGTTCTGTGCAAATATACAATCAGGCTTCAAACCTGTGTTGTATTCTAACAATATTTGTGAGAAAAGAAACCAACTTTAAACCGAACTATGAAGTAGAGTATACATGAATTCATTCCTTAACATAATTAACTTAAACGGTGGAATAGAACTATTATCAATCGAAACATTGTTATATGTGCTGTAGTTGTACCACTGGGACATCAGTGTTCTTATGGAACTCCTTCACCATGGTTGAGAGGAAAATGAGAGCTGTGTAATGAGAATCCATATGACAGACTAGGACTGTACCAAAGTGCACGCCACTGAAGCAGGAGTAAGCTTAGGTAATTGGAAATATTTTGCCATCAGCTTTAATTGGTAGCTGCATGGATAAAGATGCTTATGTGACTAGCTGAGGACTGGAGAGATCTACTTTTCCTGACTCTCATACAGCAAAGGAAGGAAAAAAAATCCCCAAAGCATTGTAGAAATTTAGCACAAAGGGAGCAAGAGCTACATGTCTGTGTAAGGGAATGCTTGAATACAGTACACTGTGCTGAAAACAGTGCGTGGCTTTACAGTGGAGAAATTTGTTGGACTTGGGAAGTGTTATGTATTTATGAATTTGTACGGCATGAAGACTTAGCACAGCTCCAGAATCAATTACTATACGTTGACTAGGAGGACCACATTGTAACCTGCATCATTCTCAGGAGCTCTCTTGTTATCTTCATCCTTGTAGTCCACACTTCAAGCTCATCCACACAAAGATGGTCTACTTGAGTTTTTATCATCAACAGAACAGATATCTAAAAAATTATAGCAAAAAGCTGTAGTTCTTCATAGATTTCTACAGTGCACTCAGGATAACTGAAATATCAAGAATGTGTCTGCAGAGAATGAGCAGCCATCTCACATTTTCATATCTCTATTTGCCAGGTAGAGAAAACAGAAATGCACCCAATGGTGACATACATTACTAAGACTCATATAAAAAACAAAACAACGTAACACCAACAACAACTACAAGAACAGTTTGTAACCCAAACTCAAGAAGTACACTTAGGACCCAAGTACAAGTAAATTATCAATGTATTCATCAAATATTAATTATAGATTTATCATATACCAGCTACTCAGGAGTAAGTAGTTTTGAGCAGAGTCCAGTGGCATCCGAAGCCCTTGGAGCTGGAATTACCCATGACTGAGCCTGATATGGGAACTCAGCACTAAATTTAAGACCTCTGCAAGAACAGTGCCAGCTCTTAGCCATTGTGTTGTCTCTCTAGCCCAATTATACATATATTAAGATGGTGAATGAAATAGTATTTAAGAATTCGTTTCTTAGCTGGGCAGTGGTGGCACACACCTTTAATCTCAGCACTTAGGAAGCAGAGGCAGGTGGATTTCTGAGTTCCAGGCTAGCCTGGTCTACAGAATGAGTTCCAGGCTAGCCTGGTCTACAGAATGAGTTCCAGAACAGCCGGGGCTACACAGAGAAACCCCATCTCAAAAAAACCAAACAAACAAAAAAGAATTTGTTTCTGCAATCCAAAAAAAAAAAAAAAGTGCAATTTTTCTTAAAATATATAGCACACCCATTTTTATTTTATGACCAAGATTTACAAAGGGTAATTCTTAACATAATTTTATCTCCAACTCTTTCTAGCTCAAACTGGATAAAATGTTTCATTTGCCTTTTATTTAAAACAAGCCTAAAAAGATTTGTCTGTGAGAAACTGTAAAAGGTATGAGTCAGCAGAAATTGTGGTGAACTCCCTGGATGTTTTCATCTTTATTGTTCGAACAATGGAATCTTGAATCCGAAGAATGGGCATCACTCAAGTCCTCTCAGTGTAGACATAAGAGTAACAGAGTTGGATTGAATTCTAGATTCCTATCCTCTCAGCGCTAAATGTTTAAGAGAGCCCCTGGAACATTCCTCTGATAAGAGACTTGATTCAGAGGATGCCAACTATTCAAAGACAAACATTTGACCCTGAGGGCCAACTTAACTTTGGAATCTGGCTTCTTCCTTAGCAGAGCTCTGGCCCGAGCCTACGGGAGTTAGTGTTCATCGTTTTCTTCTTTTGAAAAATTGTCTTTCTTCCTTGCCAATCAATTTTCTGCTTGATGAATAAATGCACAATGTACAAACCCAGATTAAACACTGCTATAATTGAAGATAGAGAATGAGCTTATTAGGAAGGGACCATGGTCTGCCCAAGCTACATGAAGGTATGTACCTGTTTTCAGGGTCTGGCCCATGACCCCATACTGTGATAACACGAATGTAAGGACAAAGAACACCAAAAGGAAAGAGCAGCAAGCCACACCCTACTTCCTCTCTTTCTCATTTCTGTTTGATTTTATTTTCAGTTTTAACAAAGATGGAAACTGTCTTGCTTTGATCAAAGTGACTCAGTGTATAGGCAAACATAATTATTTCATTAACAGAAGTGTTCATTTTTATTAGCATATTTCATTATAAAATTTCTAAGAACAACTGAAGCAATTAGTTATGCCAAAAAGACCAGCACATTATTTTACATAATCTTTAAATTTGTCCTAAGATAGCTTTTGTTGTGTGGTTTATTTCTGTGGACATGAATGCAGGTGAGGTGGGATTTGTTCTGAACCATGGTGTCTGTTTTTTCTTTCTAGCATGGAACACTGACTTATGAAGAGACTAGGGAGATTTTGGTCAGGAGACTTATCAGGAAGGGAATGTCCACACTCCTAGGTGTCCTCGGCGCCTCCAGATCTGACATGTTAACTTGCTCAATGAGGATTTCACAGCAGATGCCTCCTGTAATTCCATATGACAGATATTAAATCTGTAACCGGAAAAAAAAACTTAGAAAATTAAAGAAAACTTTGGATGTTCTGTAGAGGTAGATATGAGATTGTTAACCTTGCTTAAACATACTGAACGCTCTCATTATTTTGGAACGTTGTCTTTCTCCATTGTACTACATGGCATATATATCTATATATTGTTATCTCTCTATGCACATACATATATTTCTCCTGTCTGGAGTTTTTAAATAATTCATGGTATTTCTCATTACAAAACCAAAAAGTCAATTTAAAAGTTAGTAAAATATTTATGGAAGCAGGGGACTATAAAAACCTGAGGTTTTTAAGGAGAAAAGGTAGCAACATCCCTTATATGCCTTTTTTTTCCCAATAGGAGAAAAAACAATTTAAAAATTTACATTTTTCAAGGAGGGATGATTCCCACAAACAAAACTTGAGCATGCAACACTGCACACCTGGGTGGGTGCCTGCCACTCAAATCACTGTCATGCCGCAAGCTATCCTGATACAATCAGAAGGGAAAATAGAGTTAGACTGATGGGTTTACAGAATGCTGTCCGCATGAGTGGCAGATGTTTGCGCCATAATCACGTTATGAGCACTCAATTTTTATTATGGAACAATTGCTTCTAATAACTTTCATGTTCATGATCAATGTGCCACAAATTCACCTGAATTTCAAAACAATCCAAGAAATCTAAAGTAGTGCTCTGTTGTTTTTCTCTTGATGCATTCAATAGCAATAAAGCAACTGATTTGAGCATGTACAGAATTGTGGATTCTGACAATCTGTGGGATCTCAAATATGTGTCCTGAGTCGGCCTGGTTCTCGACAGACCTGACACCATAGCCTGGGTGATTATCCATCATCAGCTGCTGTTAGTGGGTAGTGTGATTAATAACTGCAATCCAGGCATGATGGGAGCACTGTGATCTTTATTGACTCGGTGAACTGAGGGTGCTTTCTTCTCGTATGGTTGGCACTCAATTTGTGCTGCTTTCAGTTATTGATACAGCCCATTACTATTTCGATTGTGAGAGCATTCCCTTTCTGTGAACTCAATAGCAAAGATCTGCTGAAGCAAGAACAATTTTTGTTCATTTCACAGAAATACTTGCAGGCCGCAACTGTGGACTTCTGTTTCATTCACCCACATCTTTGTAGAAACTGTTGATCTTGAGTTGGTGGTTAGTTCATTTACATAAAATAGTTTCACCTTCTTCTTTGGACTATACCACTTATGATAAGGATTTTAGCCTTTCCTTCACAACTCTTTAACATTACTTTTTATTGTATCAAAAATCCTTTTATTCTCAGTATATAGTTATAGAATATTTTCAAATGTTTGCTATATATATACACAATATAGACATATGTTGAATTGATTACTGCTAAAAATAGATTCATATAAATTAAATCTTTCTATATTTAACCTGAACAGCGATCCATGAGAAGAAACATATTTGTATTTCATAAGCCTAGTGAATAAAATATTTCAAAAGAGGAAACACTGGTGAGCTGCATTTAAGGCTGTGTTGAAAGGACCATAAGATGACTAATTATCCATTCATTTCATTCATTTCTTGGCTGTGACATTTCCCTGATGACAGCAGTTTCATGATGTTAGCTAGTTGAAAATAGTAAGCAAATATAATGGACAAATCCCCAAAGCTGTCTCTAAGGAAGAGCAGAGGATGTGGCAGTAGAGAAAGAGAATTGTGTAAAGCTTATTGGTAGAGGCGAGGGCAGTTAGGAAGTGACATAATAGCAGAATGATTGCTTGCCATGTGTAAAACTTAGGTTTACTCCCTGGTACTGGAATAGATGCTGTTTTTAGATTGAAATGAAGAAGGCTTTTTTGATAGAACAAATTATCTAATACATAGTGAGGATGATAGGGAAAGAGAATAGGATTGCATTATAGAAATAAAATCCTTGAAAAATGAAAAAAGAGTCGGGATCATAATTTTATAAATCACCCACAGTGTATTTCTGTTTTTGCTCTGTGTTGCCGCTTTAGCCTCTTAGTATTTTGTTGCCTCATGCAGAATAGAACAACATATGCAGCAAGTATGTGTGAAGTGAGTGGACAAATGAGTGGAAAATGCACAAATAAGTTAAGTATGAGTGTTTGTCTTAAATGGGAATGAGAACTGTTACTTCACATGACATGGGTAAAGTGAGGCATATGTGTAAAAGTTCTAGGAAAATGCAATGTGCTCCTGTCAGATTACTTCTTTTGTATCAGTGGGAAAAAAACCCAATACATAACAATAACCACAAGGACAAAAACACAAGACAAAATCAGGGAGGACCTTGCAGAGAATAACATAAAAATACTAAGAGATGAAATAATAGATAACCCCGTTTTTAAATAATTAGAGATTTGATGTGGCCTTACCAAGTACCTGATTCATGAATTGCAAAGAAAGGAAAAGAAAGAAAAGTTATCAACTAGAACTGAGTTAACTTGATGATGATTAGGTGAACAATCACCATTAACTTTTCATAATCTCAGGGGTAAAAGGCAAGCCTTCAATCCTGCAGAAGAGTCAGCCATTTCTCAGCAGAATTCTCATAATCAGGATACTCTATACAAAACTATTGGGAATTCTATGGACAAAGTCAGTATTGAATACCCCTTAAAGTGCTTATCTGTAACTCCGTGCTAGTCTAGTCCTTAACCATGATCAGAGAACCTTCTTTTCATACTGCATGGCATATAATTCAGAGACTCTCACCTGGTGAAAGTGCAGAGTGTTATGAAGTTGGCATGTGGGACTCTATATCAAGCCTTCCCTCCTCAAGGCTCAGAGATTATTCTGGAAGTAGAGGCTATGAGATGATAAGGGCCAGAGGCTGGGGTGGGGGGACTACTGCAGACTGGTGTTCTCCGGGCGGGCATAACAGGGCCATTGCACACAAGACCTCACGGCTCTGCTGTAACTGCATGCACAAGACCTGCACAAGGTGAAGCCAGTCAAAACCAGTCTGGACAGGGAGCTTCTCACATCATTCCACACATAGCTAAGGAGCTATTGGTGTTTGATGGCTGTTGGGAAAGGGGGTTTCAGTTCTTCAGGGATGTCCTACTGATAGGTTGCTTGTGCTCCGGTGGATAGCCCCACAGCCATGGAATGTTAGCAGTACTAGGCTGACTCACTGAGATTAAAAAGAGAATATAAAGTTGGGAGAGAGGGGGGTAGCAAGGGACCTGAAAAATTAGGATTGAAGGGACTGAGAGGTAGATTTGCTCAAAACATGTTGATTGATACATGTATGAAATGTTTAAAAATAAGTAAAAAATATATTAAAATTTGGGTTCTAGACAAAACAAAGACAATAATTTCAAAATATGGTTCAAAATTAGTTACACTCTGTAACCCCACATCAAGAAAAAGCATTACCTATGAAGACAAGATAAAGACTGTCAGAGAAACGAATTTTCTCTAAACTGCCATCTTTGTATACTTTATCAAGTATGTAATAAATTAAGATAGTAAAATGAGGTCATGTGACCAAAGACCCTGGGATGCCAATACTGAGAGGAGAGATTTGAGGACAGATGCCTAGTAGTTAAATGGAAAATGCACATTGCTTCATAAGATAGGCAACTAGAGGAATGTACATAGAGTAAACAAAGTAAAATGATAACTCAAACTAATATCTAAATATCTCTGGAATATAATTTCTTTTAATAGCTACTGAAAGTAAGAGATTTAACTGATTCTTAGAATTCATATGCAAATAAACAAAACAGGAAATTAAATACAAAATCATAAAAAGGAAAATAATAAATTATGTGGTTTCACATTGTATGGCTTTATGCATATTTACACTCCAATGTTAGGCATAAAGACATAGCCTTTGAAGACAACCTGAGGAATCAATTACATTGGGTGGATCACTGTTCTTTGGAACTTCAGCTCCATGGGATCAGAACCAGTTTTTGGACTCAAAGGGTACTCATGCTTATCTGAACATACACATTCTCTCTCTCTCTCTCTCTCTCTCTCTCTCTCTCTCTCTCTCTCTCTGAACTCATTGTCACTATGGCAGCATCCACAAAACATACATGTAAGCTCAATCCAGGAAAAATCCAAGCATTGAGATCAGAAGGGATTATTAAGTTATCTGAAGAGCTTTTCCAATTGTTGTATACTTGATTGGGAAAGGAGGAAAGAGAGAGAGAGAGAGAGAGAGAGAGAGAGAGAGAGAGAGAGAGAGA
>JADRCD010187013.1:34037-47881 GCA_019843815.1 Montemys delectorum | reverse complement strand
TTTTTTTTTTTTTGGTGAGCCGATCAGTTTGTCATTATGCAATGGTCGTCTTTATCCCCCCTAATTTTCTTTGCCCTGAAGTCTACTTGGAGTGTAGGAATGTGGCTGGCCTGGCCTTTCCATGATTATTATTTACATGCTCCATCTTTCCTTCCTCTTTGAGCTGGGATTGCCATGGTTACTCATGCTGTGTACCGACCAGGGTCATACATACTCTGGCCAGTTTTTAAATGGTGTTTTGCCTGCATGTTTGTCTATATACCATGTGCTTGCAGTGCCCGTGGAGGTCAGAAGAGGATGTTGGGTGCCCTGGAACTGTGGTTACAGAAGGTTGTGAGTCACTATGTCATTGCTGAGAATTGAACCTAGGCCCTTTGGAAAGGCAGCCAGTGTTCCTAAACCACTGAACCACCTCTGTAGTGAGACTCAGTGTCTGTCCTATGAGTAGATCTGTAGGAGTGCTGCTGCCTGCTGACCTTGCCCGGCTCCCATGCCCTCTAACCAGCCTCTGTGGTGGGTCCGTCCTCTGTGAGCTGTCTTTAGAACCTCTGCAGTGCTTCTATCCCTGTCTTGTTTGTTTGCTGCACCTGGCTGGCACCTGGGTCAGTGCTCCCCCCACGGTTGAGGCCAGCCATTTGTATTTGAATACCATCCACTGTCATGTAGAACCCTAATTCAAGGCAGGCTGTGGTCTGAACTCTACCCCCAGGTACTGTCATTTTGAGGGTTGATGTAGAGGGACCAAAACTTCACCAGGGACCCCCTGCCTTCGAAGTTAGAGGACCACAGCTCTCATCCTGAAGATTCTAAAAGCACTGGTCAATAGGTTAATGCTGGGCTCAAGAATGGACCCTTGTGGGGCTGGAGAGATGGCTCAGCGGTTAAGAACACTGACTGCTGTGTGGATCATGGAAACATCTCAGAGGATGTGGTGAACCTTGCTTTGCCCTCCTTAGGTCCTCTGGCCTCCTCTTGTCCAACTGACTTGTTAAACTCCTCAGTGTTTTTGAGTTCAGTAGGGAGTGGAACCTGTGGTTTGAAATTATCTGAGGAATTATTTTAAAATTAAGCTGATCTATACCACCTGAGGCTTTTGAGTTTGATTTTTGAGTTTCAGCACTACTTCCATTTAACAGGAACCTTTCTTTCTATGGTAAAGTATGCTTGGTAGAGTGCTCAAAGTCTTGTTCCTGTTGATTCCTGTCTTATAGAAGGTGCTATTTATGAAGTTTTAGTTGGGTTCTCAGTGATTTCTAATACTGTGAGTTTGCAACCCTGAAATATTTAAGACCTACGGTCAGGCAGCAGTCAGTTAATTTAAGAACAACTCGTGTTCCAGGTGGTAGTGACTTGGCCTTTAATCCCAAAACTGGGGAGGCAGAGGCAGGCAGATTTCTGAGTTCAAGGACAGCCTGGTCTGCAGAGTGGGTTCCAGGACAGCCAGGGCTACACAGAGAAACCTTGTCCCAGAAACAAACAAACAAACAAACAATTCATATGTGACTGACATCTTTAAGTTGCTTATAGTTATGTTGGTTTTGTGCATCAAAACCAGCTGAACTATTCATGATCAGTGATGGGGTTCTGTGTGTTTGAGATGAGAACTGATATAGCCCAGGTTGTGTAACAAAAATTATCTTTATCTTCTGAACCTTCTGCCTCCTCTCGCTGAGTGTCTGGATTCTAGATATGCCTCATACCCAGCATTATGTGATGGAGGGAACGGGGGGGGGGGGGGGGGGGGGGGGCAGGGAGAGATAGAACCCAGGGCTCTGTGCCTGCAAGGCAGGTAGGCACTCTACCAAATGAGCCACATCTCCAGCTCCTAAAATCTTGTATTGTAGCAAATTTATTTATAATCACTCCATAATTGAGAGTTAGCTTCTTATCTTATTCAACCTGGGGCACTTGCTGCTCTTCCAGAGGACCTCCCAGGTTTCCAGTGCCCACGCTGGGCGGCTCACTGTCTCCTACAATTCAGCTGCAAGGGATTCCATGCCCTCCCTCTTTCTAATTCTACCATCACCAGAATCCATGTGTCCACATTCATACACAGCCATTCACAGACACAAGTACTAGAAATAGTAAAAATAATCTTTAAAACTACAGAAAAGTATTCAGCATATGTATTTTAGAGTGGGGCCAGTTTTTCTGGCCAGGTTTCTTAAACGAACTCTCCCATTTGAGCAGAGTGTACTCGTAAACTGTACTTAACTTGACACACAAGAATTGTAGGCATGAAATGGCAGAATTGCTTAGGATCTGGATGCCATTTTAGAAGACTCCAGCACTCACAGTGATTCGTTGTCCTTCTGGAGGCAGTGGCTTTTTGTGTGTTGTTGACATTTTGGCACTATTCTCCCAGGTAGGACTGCACACATCACTATGGTGGTAGATGCTTTGCATGTTCTCACTTGATTTCTATGAGAGCTAAAGGTGGCACTAGGTGAGGGGCTCTGACATGGGAGCCGGGCTGAAAGCAGCTTTTAATTAGATTGATTCGTAGTTCACTCCGAGGGAACATTTCCTAAATATGTTTCAGGAACACCAAAGCTGCTTATACATCCTGGAAGGAGTGGGCAGGGTGGCAGTACACTCTGAGTGTGCAGCTGAGTTCTGTCATTCCCTGCAGGCCGACTGTGGATGCTCTGTCTGCAGCCTCCTGACTGTCCCTGCTAGTTCCTCCATCTGTGTATGTGTCATGTGGGTGATGTGTGGTCAGGGGAAGGAATGTCACCATTACCTGGTGGGAATAGAACCAATTCTGATAGACAGTAGAGAGAGAGATGGGGGAGGGGGTTGGTTCTCATTATTTGCAGTCCTTCAGATCCATCCACAGTACCTCCGAGGACAGTGAATTAGTGAGCACCAAGTTTGCGCTCCTGCAGGTATGCAGAGCTTGGTTCTTGCCAGCCTCTATCACCAGCTAGCTGCCTGACAGACAGCTTAGTTTAATGTATACTTTTCCTGGTTGCTGACTTGTGATGGTTGAACTCTGAGCTACCTGCTCTGTAACCCAGGCCCAGACATAACTTTGTGTCTGCTAGGCAAGCACATCCAAGCCACACGCACAGCCCCCAAGCCTTCAACTGTAGCAGGGTGATATATGATCACTTCACAGTTGAAGACTTGGCTTCTTGTCTCAGTTCAAGTTTGGCTGGTGTTTTTTTGTTTTTTGTTTCTTCTTCCCTTGAAGTCTGTGTCAAGGGGCTGGGGGAGGATCAGTGGTAGAGTGCTTACTGCCTATGGCAACTCATAGCTATCCTTTTTTTTTTTTTTTTTTTTTTAAACAGAAATACATGTCAAGGGCTGGAGAGATGGTTCAGCCTTGCATCCATGCTTGGAAACACTACCCAGCACTTTATTATCACGTTTGGGGACTGTTTTAAACACCAACAAAGCAGGAATCTATAAAAAACTTGACACCAGGCAGGTTGTGAAAGACAGCTTGTTTATGGTAGGGAGGCCAGCAGAGTGGCACCTCACCTGACCTTAGCTGGGGAACGTGCACTCTCAATGACTCTGTAGCTTTTTGCAGTTCTGAATGTAGCGCTAGCATCCTTGTGGTGCAGGTGGGAAGGTTAAGGTCTGGAGAAGTTGAGCAGTTTCCCTCCTGGTACCTATCTGGTAAAGAGCCGAATTTTGAACTTGTGAGTTAGTACTTCTAAAACCCTCTCCTGTCTATTGGCCTGCTGTAATGGAGAAAGATTCTGCATGGCCCTGGGCTTCTGTAGTTGACTTTGGAGTCTCTACACACACTTAGGGCAGAGG
This sequence comes from Montemys delectorum, assembly GCA_019843815.1. Lineage (NCBI taxonomy): Eukaryota > Metazoa > Chordata > Mammalia > Rodentia > Muridae > Montemys > Montemys delectorum. The sequence continues at coordinate 44,110 of JADRCD010187013.1, read as the reverse complement.
TGGACCGTGCAATTTGTGACATATGGCCAGCAATTAAGCTCAGTGACCCATTCTGGGAGGCAAAGACAGAAAACCTGTAACTTAGTCTTGGGTCTAAGCTGTGGAGGAGCCTAGAAAGACAATGATGGCTTTGACTGGGGACATCTGGGAAAGGAACCTGGCAGGACATGTGCTATATTTGAAATAGTTTGTGACTTTGAGCTTCCTTGGTTGAGCCACTTTCCTAGCTGTCCCTACCTAAAGTTGCAAAGGCCTGGGTAGCTCCTGACCTTGGTATGTTCTTAGTCTGTGAGACGCTTTGCTCCTGTGGACAGCTAACATGGGAGGGCTACTGGTCTTTCACTTTGGCTGTGTGGCTCAGCATGTGTCACCAGTCAGCTCTGGCTCATTCTAGAGAGCTCCTTTCCTGGAGTGATCCTGAACATTGGTACAACTGGAGTTTGTGTGTGGACTGGATGGGGCTATCCTACTTTCTGTGTAGCCCCAACTTTGAGTGTGTGAGGCCTCAAGAAGATGTTCTCCTCTTCTCCCCCCTAGCATTCTCAAAAGGACGTTCTGAGCCCAGGCCGAGCAGATCTGTAGAAGTCTGAATTCTCAGGGAGACTCCTGTGAGTTTTCTTTCAATCCCTACCCATTATCCTGCAGGTATTTCTCAGTAGATGCCAACATGGCCACCTGAGAGCAGTGCTTCCTGAGCTGCCTGTATGGCCAGACTGTATCATATGTACAGCTGGTCTGAATTTGATGGATACACATTGTTTGAACTTCTCCAAATTTGGTGTTTCAAATTGATGTAAAGCAACAAATAAGTACCCCAAAGCTGGTGCAGTATTTTGGGAATGTGTTTCTCTAAGATTCTTGGGATTTGCATACAAACTCCTGAAATACCCAGACAGTAAATATTTTATGCTTGGTAGCCACTATTGCAGCTACTTGATTCTGGAGTTGTAGCCATAGATACCAAGCAAGCTCATGAGCATGGTTGGGTGCTAGCGAAATTTTACATATAAAACCTGGCACAGTTCATCAACAGGCATAGATCAGAGCAGCCAGGCACTTTTCTGTGGGGTTAAATTCTTGCTGAGACCTGCGTGCGGGCCACAGAGGCATGCCATTTCAGAAAGGTATTTCTGAACTTGGAGAAAAGACCCTAATACCAAACCATTCAAGTCATCGGGTATTGTTTTCTCTTTCTTTAAGGTTTACTTTTCTTTTCTTTCTTTTTTGGTTTTTGTTTTGTTTTGTTTGTTTGTTTGTTTGTTTTTTGAGACAGGATTTCTCTGTGTAGCTCTGGCTATCCAGAGCTCACCCTGTAGACCAGGCTGGCTTCGAACTCAGTAATCCATCTGCCTCTGCTTCCCAAGTGCTGGGATTAAAGGCATGTGACACCACTGCCTGACAAGGTTTACTTTTCAAATGTTTAAATTGTGTGTCTATGTGTGAATATGTGCATGTAAGGGCAGGTACCTACTGAGTCCAGAAGAGAGCATTGAGCACCTGGAGCTGGAGTTTCACATGGTTGTTAAAAGTTAGTGGGCGTGGCCTCTTTAAAAATAAGGAATTTTCTGTTGTCTGTCCGTCTGTCTGGGCATCCATAAGTACACACACAAGTAGACACATACACCCTTAGTTTTTTGTTTTAGGCAAGGTGTAACTCTGTAGCCCAGGCTGGCCTGGATTCTGCTGTGGTCCTCTTGGCTCAGCCTCTTGAGTTCTGGGATTACAGCAATGACCCAGCACTCCTGGCTATCTATTTAATGATTTCAGACTGCAGGTGACTCTGAAACCTTGGGGAACAAGACCTCAGATGTGGGAGATTACTCTTAGAATGGAAAACAGGGTGTTTGTTTTGGTGTCCGTCAGACTCCGTCTCCCCTGCCCCACCTACAGGTCACGTGTGTTCCCCTTCTTGGTCTCTCCTTTTTTCTGTTCTGTCCTTGTGGTGGGCTGGGAGTTGATTGAGGTTGTCAGTTATGTGGCAGGAAAGACAAGGGTTCTCCCTCCAACAAGGTGCCTCCACCTCCCTCTGCTGCAGGGAAGGGAAGGGCTGGATTTGGAGCTGTTCAGCCAGCATTAACCAGAATTACTTGGTTTTCAGTCAGTAGAAGTCAGCTAAAGGCTGTGTTCAAGCAGCGATGAGATAAAAGATTTACATAGTTGGGTTTGCAGAAGAGTTCGCCATAGGTAACAGAGAGAAACTTTGAGCTTTGACTGCTGGAGCACACTGAGCCACCAAGTGTGTGCTCCTTCACTTCCTGTGGACTAGTCCTGATGGGAAAGCTTTTAAAAAAACAAAAGCCAAATCAAAACCCAGCACCAATCAGCTGTATCTTAGCTTTTTAAAAAAATAATCATTAACTTACACATTTATTTATATATCTGTGGGGGTGGGGGAGGGGCATGCCCTTGTGAAGGTCAGAGGACCTTGTTCGAATGTTGGGTCTCACCTCCCTGTGGGTTCTGCAGATCAGAGTTGCCATCAGGCGTAGTGGCATCTTTTCACTGAGCCATCTTTGGTCCTGTTGCTTTATTATTTGGAGGGGTTGCTGGGGATTGAGCTGGAAACTTTTTGTATGCTGGGCAAGAGCTCTCCCTGGGGCCACACCGTCTCATCAGTTAGATTTTCAAGACTCTGTAACCGTCACCTACCTCAAAATGTGCAAGAAATCGTCAGGCAAGTCCTAGGATCTGCCCACTATGTCTGATTTTTTTTTTTTCCTTTGAGCCTGTCCCGAATCCACCTACCCTTGCAAATAGCCAGTCTCACTTCCATGAAAACAAATCCCCAAACCAAATAAACTCAGCTCTTTGTTTTATCCTGAGACAGATCTCATTCTCATCAAGGCTTGAATTCCTGATTCTCCTTATCCCCCTCTGAAGTCTGGGCACCTTCACACCCAGTTTATGGTGGGCTTTAATGCGTGCTAGGCTCAGCCAGCTACAGTCAGCTACAGCCCCAGACCAGGTTCTTTTGAGTTCCTGTCTTCTGCTTGTAGCTCACTTTGAAGGTTCTTCCCACTTGTCAGGGGGAAGTTGTTCATTACCTTAGATTGACCCCTGCCTGCTGCAGATTCTGCATCAAGGAAGTTAAAATCTGCTTGGAACTAATAAAGACATAAGGAGTTTTATAGAACCATACAGGGTGAGCTGTATAGAGCCATACAGGACAACTGACAGGATGGGAAGCTTCAGGTAGCTCCAAGAACAAGGCCTGGACAGAGAGGAGGAGAGAGGAGCACGTGGGAGGGCTGTGTGCCACTTTGGGGACCTGGATATATATGCACACAGCAGTATGTTTGCATGCGTGTCCATGACAGTGTGGCTCACACAGTGTGTGTAGGCACTGATATACATCAGTATGAGTGGGTGTATGAACCCGGCTTAGGGGAAAGCTGCTGTGGTGATGGTGATCATGTGGGAAGGGCGTGCTGAGTGCGAGCGATTAAACTTGATTTACAGTATTGTTATTTTTTAAATTTACATTGTTTTGTGGGTGGCATTAATCCTGGCTGTCTGGGATGTTGTATAATGGAGTGCTTTATTCACTTACCCAACAAATCATGATTTCATGTTGAAAATGAATCAGAACAAGGAGGTGCCAGTGCCTGTTGTGTCGATCCCCACGGGAGGGTTGCCTGGGGTTGAGCAGTTGAGGCCAAGGAGGACAGGACAACTGAAAGCTGTCACAATGGTGAATTGAGAGGACCGGGTGAGGGATTCTGTGCAGTTAGCCAAAGCCATCTGCAGTGCCCATCAGCACAATGCCCTAAGACTGAAGGGCTTGCCTCACAAGAAGCAAATACTTCTGATGGTAATTTCCAAATCACTGATATGTTTGCTTTTTATTTTGAGACAGGGCTCCTTTGGTCCAGGTTGGTCTGGAGTCCTAACCCTTGAGTTCCTGGCTCTTCTGCTCCCACCTCCCAAATGCTGGGATATAGTCAGCAACTACCATGCCTGGTTTACATGCTGCTGGGAATGGGACCCAGGGTTTTGTCCATGCAGTGGCCCCAGCCCCATGTCTGCATTTTTACCAATATAGAGTTGGACCATAAACTTCTGAGGAATGAGGCAAACTTCACACCTTTAAGTTTATTTCAGTAATTTTACAGGAGTCTTTCAATTTTTACTTTTTAGTTGTTAATGTAGATGTGTGTATGTGCCCAGGGAGGTAGAATTGGAGTTATATAGGCAGTAGTGAGCTGCCCATCGTGGGAGCTGGAAACTGAATCCAGGTCCTCTGCCAGAGCAGTATGTGTTCTTAATCTCTGAGCCATCACTCCAGCCCCCAGTTCAGGTTTTTAATGAGAGCAGAGCCCTTTCCTGTTCTCCATGTGGAGCCACTGGCAGACACTGGTCTACCTCCTATGTCCTCAGTATCTGCTTGCTTGTTTGGGATATTTCCTGTGAGTGAATTACGCATTGTATATCAACTGCTTCTGGTGTTTCAGAGTCCATGCAGTCTGCTAAAGGTGAACCCGTAATTTTAAATTCATTTGTCATATTAGTATCCCTCCCATGCTTTTATTTGGTTTTGGTTTACTTGTTTGTTTTTATTTTTTGAGACAGGATCTTGAGCCTGGACTACCGATCCGCTGCCTGAGTCTTCTGAGTACTGGGGTTCCAGCTGCTTTATATGAGTGCTCAGCTCATAGTGCAGCTGAGCCATATTCCATGGCCGACTTGCCACATTTGATTTTTGCCCGATCACATGATGGGCACACGAATGGTTTCTGCTCCCCAAACCTGTCCTCGGTTCAGGGTCACTGGAAGCAGCTGAGTTTGGAAGGTGCTCGTGAAGATCCCAAGTTTGAATCTCCAGGATGGATGTAAAAAGCCAGGTGTGGGAGGCTGGCCCACGTGGCAAAGCTCTGGGCTGGTGGACACTGTTTCAAACAGTAGGTGGATGGCCCTGGGCCTCACACTCAGGATTCTTCTCTGACTCTGGAACATGTGTTCTCTGTGTGCATGTGCAGTTGTGTGCATTTAGAGGGACAATCCACAGTTGTCCCCAGAGGCCACGAGTGCCACTGAGGGTCTTGTCCCTGAACTCTAAGGGAAGCAGTAGGGAATCTTGGGAATCGTGGAGGATTTTGCTAGTGTTGAAGAATTGAGTGTAGGTAGCAGGAATGGTATGAATCCTTTCCAGGATTTGAATTGGTTTATTTAGTGGGCAGATTATTTATCTGTCACTCTGACATGTTACTTGATCAACATTCCATTTAATAATTGGCCAAAGCAGTCAGCCAGAGGCTGCGTTCCTCTTCTGGTGCTTGAGCACCCAGGCCAGCTACTTTAAATCTTGTTAATATACGTTCAACAGAAGTGACTTTCTGAGTAGAAGCTAGCAAGGTGACTCCTCCCTGTAAAATCCCAGTGCTCAGAAGTGGAGGCAGGAGGGATACAAGTTCAAGGTCCTCTTAGCTACAGAAGAGTTTGTGGCCAACCTGGGTCCATGAGACTCTGGGGATCAGAGGAAGCCCTGAGTGTGTGAAGCCCCAAGTGGGTGGGTACTGAGTTTTTTCTTTTTTTTTTTTTTTTAAGATTTATTTATTTATTATATGTAAGTACACTGTAGCTGTCTTCAGACACACCAGAAGAGGGCGTCAGATCTCAGATGGTTGTGAGCCACCATGTGGTTGCTGGGATTTGAAGTCAGGACCTCTGGAAGAGCAGTCAGTGCTCTTAACCACTGAGCTATCTCTCCAGCCAGCGTGGGTGCTATTGACATGAACATGTCAAGGACACTAGCCTTAGACCATGGGAAAATGGCAGTTCATGTGTGGCTGTTGAGAGAGTGAGCAGAAAATTTCCACCATAGTGTTCTGCTCCTGGGTGTTCCTGCCTGAAGGCTGCCCCAGTGCTGAGATGGCTCCTGCTGAGACTAGCTAAACCTGCTTCCTGTTGAGCAGTATATGCAGACCCAGCCTCCTCCTCGTCCAGCTGTCTGCAACAGTCTGGCCTCTCCATCCAACGTACACATGCCGGGCTTCCAGGGTGCTGAGCCTTGTCTGCCAGAAAGCCTAGGCCACCTGATCCCGGATGTGTCCATCTGTCTGTCTTCCCTCACTGTCCTAGTCTGATCCTAGTCCCTGGAGCCATGCTAAGGTCCAAGCAAGACTTGGTCTCAGAAATTAAAAAGTTGCAGAGTAAATCTCTGTTGTTGTAACAGTGTGTCTTTCACAATGGCCTCACAGAGTCCTGCTGAAGTAAATGCACAGCAGTGTGTTGACTTAACCTCAGTACTCAGGAGGACACTGACTGTTCTGGGGTGGTAGCATTTTAATTGAGATATAAATACTATATGCCACAATACGTCACTTTTTAGTATACTAGTCGGTGGTTGTAGTATATCCTGAAACCACCACCACCACAGTTAGTTATAGAGTTTCCCCCACCCCAGAGGAGCCTTGCCTACTTCCCTTGGCGCCCGCTGGCCTTCTTTCCTAACCTGCCCTCGAAGTCTTGTTATTTGTAGAAGTTCTTCTTTGGCTTTTATTATTTTTAGTTTTTGAGACAGGGGTGTGCACATGCACCAGGGCCTGGCTGTGGAGGTTGGAGGCTAGCATGCAGGTGTGTGTCTGCCTTTCTCCATGTGGATCCTAGACACTGAGCTCCAGAGCCCTAGGCTTTGTAGTGGTTATCTTCATGCTGAGCAGTCTTCCAGCCCCTAGCTTGCTTTTGGTTTTTGATACAGGATAGCTGTAGCTCTAGCTGTCCTTGAAGCTCACTGTGTAGACCAGACTTTGAACCCAACCATAGAGATCCCTGAGTTGTGGGATTAAAGGAGCATGCTACCTCCCCTGCCTAGCCTAATCCTTTAGATCAGGACCTGCTCTCTGGCTTAGTGCTTAGTACTACTGGAGTCTGTTTGTCTTTCTTTTTTCTTTTTCTTTCTTTTTTTTTTAATCTGTGGGTTGTTTGTCAGCTTTATCATTTGTTTACAGTTTTTGGGTTTGTTTTGGTTTAGTAATTTGAGACAGTGTCTTATTATTTAGCCCAGGCTGGCTTCAAACTGTGGAATCTTCGGTCTTGGACTCCTGGGTGCTGATATAGGCATGTACTACCCTCTCTCCCTGCCCTCCCCCTGCAGCCTTGGCTGGTCGTCCCCAGGCCCCATGTGTGTAGGTGTGTTTTTGCATATGTTTTCGTGGGTGTGGGTGTGTGAGTGTGTCCATCCATACGGGTGCACAGGCCTGTGAAGGTCCAAAGTTGATGTCTGGAATTAACTTTTCTCTCTTCTGCCTTATTCACTGAGGCAGGGTCTGTAAATCAAGCCCAGAACTCACTTAAACGTGACTAGTTTGATCTATGGATCCCTGTGCTTCACCTTCAGAGGTCGGAATTATAGGCTGACTGCCATGACCACCACACATTTTCATCAGTTCTGGAAATCTGAGCCCTGGTCCTGACTATTATGTGACAGACATTTTGACCATTGAGCCACCTCCCAGCTCCCTTGCTAGTTTCTCACAAATGAAATTTGCCTCTGTAATTTGAGGTAGAATATTGTTACTGTGTTCCACAGCTCTCAGTCCCACTTCGCCTTTTGTTTTTAATCCAAGAGCTGTTCTAAAACTTTAAAAAATCTTGTGTTGTGCGGGTTGATGGTAGCTGATGGAGTTGATGTTTTTCTTGTATGCCGTGACTGCCGTGGGAGAGTTTGGCAGTTCCTAGTTCCGCAGCTGGGATCTCCTGCCTCAGTCAAGTGCATGAGAGGCAGAAGAAGGAGGTGGGGGTGTGATAGAGAGATGTTGCTTGATTCACTGTCCTTCAGTCACCCCAGACTCGGTCCTGTGTCCACCACCATCCCTCCTGGGACCTCTCCTGCCCACATACCCATGTGGGCATGCTAGGAATGTTGCCATAAGTGGAGCTCTGGGAATGTGTGAAGGGATCTCTCTCCCTCTGCCTTTATTATACAGTGAGGAGGCGGCAGGGATGGATGGACGAACAGGAAGGATGGACGGGGCGGCAGCACTGGAGAGCCTGTCAGCCTCCTCATCCTTACCTGAGCCCCAACGCAGTAGGAAGTGGGAACTTGGGATAGCAGCATGGCTATGACCTCACTGTGCTCTCTTGGTGCTGAGGTTGCACCAGGGCTGTGTGTGTGCGTGCACATGTAAAAATGCATTCTTGTCCTCTGTTTGCCATTTTAAATGGGGAAAAAAAATGCAGTGCAGCTAGCAGAACAAGCAAATGGATATCCTCAGGGCCCTTTGCAAACTATTTTGTAAATCAGTTTTTGAAAGAATCTATATTGAGGACAGTCTTGGGTGCTCTGTATTTTTTGCTGAGTTGAACCTCTTCTCTTTGAGTTGCCTTGTCCTCTTCTGATGTATTTATGCACCAACTCGGAGCAGTGTCATGGTCAGCCTGTGGAGTTGGCTGATGGCGAGGCTCATAACCGGCATATTAACAACCTGAGCAGAGGCTTTATAGGATTAGAGCTGGCACAGCACTGGCAGCCGGCTGAGAAGCCAACACCAGCTCCTGGCCCTCCCCTCTCTTCTACAAAGTCACTAATCATTTGAAAAATAAGACTTTCCTCATGAATGTTTTTCCTATAGTCATTTTGAAGGGAAATTAAAAATTATAGCATGAAACAAAGTAGGAAAACTATGCCATATTAATCTCATTCACAACTTTTTTTTTTTTAAATTTTGTTTTGTATTTAGTAGAGTTTAAAATCTTGGCTCTTACTGTGGTAAGAATGCAAAGCATTCAGTCTCACTCTTTGTTGTTCTCGTACAAGCCACCTCCCTAGTTAATCGTCTATGCTTCTTTTGGGTATATAAATACTTTTGAAATATATAAGCTGTTCTGAAAACCATAGTATAGTGTAAAGACATGAAATAAACAATACTACTAATAGAGAGGCTGAGATAGGAGAAGCAAGATTTCAAGACCCTTACGTTGTACACAGCCAGATACTGTCACGAACAAACAAACTGAAAGTGTATATAGGTTGTACAATATTGGACTTATTTCTCCAATTACCAAATTAGAGAAACCATTGGATGACAATCCACAAATTTCTAATTCCTCATATTTTTGGATCTTAGTCGATTAGGATATGTTGGTAATATTAATTTTTCATATTAAGATATTAAGAAAAAGTAATTGTCACTTCCTGTTGTTTTTGTTATAAGAGGTGGAATTAGGTTTGTGTGGATTTGTTGAAAGATTACTTTCTTGCTTCTTGTAGGGTGTAGTTTTGCTCCTTATGTTGATGATTTCCATCTATTATCCTTTGTAGGGCTGGATTTGTGGAAAGAAATTGTGTAAATTTCGTTTTGTCATAGAATATCTTGTTTTCTCCATCTATGGTAATTGAGACTTTTGTTGGGTATAGTAGCCTGGGCTGGCATTTGTGTTCTTGTAGGGTCTGTATGAGATCTGCCCAGGCTCTTCTAGCTTTCATAGTCTCTGGTGAGAAGTCTGGTGTAATTCTGATAGGCCTGCCTTTATATGTTACTTGACCTTTTTCCCTTACTGCTTTTTAAATTCTTTCTTTCTTTTTTTTTTTTTTAAAGATTTATTTATTTATTTTTTATGTATATGAGTACACTGTAGCTGTACAGATGGCCGTGAGCCATCATGTGGCTGTTGGGAATTGAACTCAGGACGACACCACTTGCTCCACTCGCTTGGGCGTAATACACTGTAGTTGTCTTCAGACACACCAGAAGAGGGCGTCAGATTTCATTATGGGTGGTTGTGAGCCACCATGTGGTTGCTGGGATCCGAACTCAGGACCTTTGGAAGAGCGGTCAGTGCTCTTACCTGCTGAGCCATCTCGCCAGCCCCAAAATTCTTTCTTTGTTTAATGCATTTGGTGTTTTTATTATTATGTGATGGGAGGAATTTCTTTTCTGGTCCAGTCTATTTGGAATTCTGTAGGCTGCTTGTATGCTCATGAGTGTCTCTTTCTTTAGGTTAGGGAAGTTTTCTTCTATAATTTTGTTAAAAATATTTACTGGCCCATTACATTGGGAGTCTTCACTGTCTTCTATACCTATTATCCTTAGGTTTGGTCTTCTCATTGCATCCTGGATTTCCTGGATGTAATG
>JADRCD010187013.1:0-33147 GCA_019843815.1 Montemys delectorum | reverse complement strand
GCTGGCATTTGTGTTCTTGTAGGGTCTGTATGAGATCTGCCCAGGCTCTTCTAGCTTTCATAGTCTCTGGTGAGAAGTCTGGTGTAATTCTGATAGGCCTGCCTTTATATGTTACTTGACCTTTTTCCCTTACTGCTTTTTAAATTCTTTCTTTCTTTTTTTTTTTTTTAAAGATTTATTTATTTATTTTTTATGTATATGAGTACACTGTAGCTGTACAGATGGCCGTGAGCCATCATGTGGCTGTTGGGAATTGAACTCAGGACGACACCACTTGCTCCACTCGCTTGGGCGTAATACACTGTAGTTGTCTTCAGACACACCAGAAGAGGGCGTCAGATTTCATTATGGGTGGTTGTGAGCCACCATGTGGTTGCTGGGATCCGAACTCAGGACCTTTGGAAGAGCGGTCAGTGCTCTTACCTGCTGAGCCATCTCGCCAGCCCCAAAATTCTTTCTTTGTTTAATGCATTTGGTGTTTTTATTATTATGTGATGGGAGGAATTTCTTTTCTGGTCCAGTCTATTTGGAATTCTGTAGGCTGCTTGTATGCTCATGAGTGTCTCTTTCTTTAGGTTAGGGAAGTTTTCTTCTATAATTTTGTTAAAAATATTTACTGGCCCATTACATTGGGAGTCTTCACTGTCTTCTATACCTATTATCCTTAGGTTTGGTCTTCTCATTGCATCCTGGATTTCCTGGATGTTTTGGGTTAGGAGCTTTTTGCTTTTTGCATTTTCTTTGGCTGTTGTGTCAATGTTTTCTATGGTGTCTTCTGCCCCTGAGATTCTCTCTTCTATCTCTTGTATTCTGTTGGTGATGCTTGCATCTGTGACTCCTGATTTCTTTCCTGGGTTTTGTATCTTCAGGGTTTTCTCTCTTTCTGATTTCTTTATTGTTTCTATTTCCATTTTTAGATTCTGGATGGTTTTGCTCATTTCCTTCACCTGTTTGATTGTGTTTTCCTATAGTTCTTTAAGGGATTTTTGTGTTTCCTCTTGAAGGGCTTCTAGCTCTTTACCTGTGTTCTCTTGTATTTCTTTGAGGGTGCTATTTATGTCTTTCTTAAAGTCCTGTATCATCACCATGAAAAGTGGTTTTATATCTGAATCTTGCTTTTCCGGTGTAATGGTGTGTCCAGGACTTGCTATGGTGGGAGAATTGGGTTCTGATGATGCCAAGTAACCTTGGTTTGTGTTGTTTATTTTCTTACGCTTGTCCTGTGTCGTCCCCTCCCCCCCCCACACACACACAATCTGGTTATCTCTAGTGATACCTGCCCTTGCTAAATTTGACTGGAGCATGTCCTTCCTGTGATCCTGGTTGTGTCAGAACTCCTCAGAGTTAAGCTGTCTCTGATCCTGTGATTCTGGGATCTTCTGATTCTGGGCGTATCAGAGCTCCTGGGAGTGGAGCTTCCTCTGGGTGTTGTGGGACTGGCTGCGAAGCTTGCATCTAAGGTCTGCTCAGGACACCAGCCCAGAGAGACCGGAAGAAACCCTAGGCACTGGGCTGGCCGAGGTCCTGTGTGCCTGGTCCCGCTGGTCCCAGTTACTCTCGGTGCTGGGACAGATGTTGGGTCCTCCTCACCTCTGATCCTGGGCATTGTAACTTTCTCTCTTGAACCCAGACAAGCTGCTGCATGAAGGAATGCGCAACACAAACTTAGTTTAGAAACAACAGTAACTCAATCTCTGGGAGTAACAACTAAAATCCTAACTTGTAAGCCTTATTAAATCTAAATCTTCTAGTGGTGAATCCTGACAGATCTGCCATTGAAATCAGGAGACACTTGTAGCTACATCTTGTCCTCACAATATTCCTGTCCAAAAAGGAGTCATAACTTTTTACAGTTTCATTTAGCTCATGCTGTCCTTGACTTTGCTGCATAGCTGAGGTTAACCTTGAACTGCCAATCCGTTTGTTTACTTCTCCTGGGATCATAAGTATGTGCCCTTATATCCAGATATGGGTTTTTGCTTTTGGTTTTGAGACAAGGTCTTATTCTGTTGCCTTAGCTGGCCTAGAACTCATTATGTAGACCAGGCTGACCTACAGTGTACAAAGAACCAGCAGCCTCTGCCTCCTGACTGAGCACTGGGATTAAAGGTGCGTGCCCCTTTTAATCTTTTAAAAGAGATTTATTTATTTTATGTATATAAGTATATATGAATACATTGCCCTCAGACACACCAGAAGAGGGCAGCAGATCCCATTACAGATGGTTGTGAGTCACCATGTGGTTGCTAGGATTTGAACTCAGGTCCTCTTGGAAGAGCAGCCAGTGCCTTTAACAACTGAGCCATCCCTCCAGCACTCCCCTCCCACCATTTTCTTGATGCAGTGTTTCTCATAGCCCAGGCTAGATTTAAAATCACTTCACCAAGGATGACCTTGAACTTCTAACCGTCCTTCGTCCAGTGTCATGCTTGACTCCATCCAGATTTACACAGTGCTATGGATTCACTTTGCCGTCGTGTTCTCCAGTGTGTGTAATTATCATGCAGGAGCAATGTGTCCTCCAGAGTAGGGTCTTGTTATACAACCTGTTTGATTTTTATCCTTTCTTATTTGTTTGTATGTTTGTTTGTTTGACTTTAAAGGATAATTTTAGTGTTTCCAAGATACTAGAAGATAACCAAGCCCTTCCACACTGCCTGGGAGCTTCCCCAGTTCACAGTGAACCGGAGCTCTCCCAGTCACTGTTGGCTGGGGTCCTCGGGTCTCCCTAGTTTATAAGAGTGCTCTTTTTCACTCCTTGGGCTCCTCTCTGGGGATCGCCTCTTAACCTGTTGTTTGGAGGCCTGGGCAGTTTCTAGAACCGGCTGGATGTTTTGTAGACTTAACTCAGCTGGAGTTCGTTGGATGTCTTTCTCACTTAGAGTCTGGAGGAGGCAGACCCATGGGACACCATTGTCAATTGCCTGTCACAGGATGCACCAGCAATGGAACTTAACAGCCTTGCCTGGGCTGTGGCCCCTGGCTAAGGTTGACTGTGTTGACTTGATTCTTCCCACTATGAAGGCATTCTGTTCTGCTCCTTCCAGCCTCATCCATGTGGAGTACCTCTGTACCCTTGGGGCATCTTCTTTCCTGGTTACTGCTTTATGGCTTCATTTAGTCATATCAGGTCCTCTAGCTTGGTGGCTTTATCGTCTGCTGAGCCCTGGCCCCACCCAGACAGATGAGTGTTGATCAGTCATCTGCTCAGCCCGGTCATCTTCAATGGTGGTGGTGTTGATCTCGGAGAGGCTGCTTTCTGTCTGCTATGATTCACTCTACCTGACTTATACTATGGCGTGAATGATGGCTAGCTAAATAATCAGATCGTGTGCACGATAGCCCTGAGTACTGTGTAGGAAAGACAAGGCAGAGAAACTTGACCTAGAAGATGGTGGACTTTGGGGTTTCTGAGGCACGTGTGTGCTTCCATGGCTTGTCACCTCACCAAGCCTGGCCCTCTCCAGATGCAGTTCTCAGCCTGCAGTGAATTTATTAATGTAGTACTTGGGCTGGTGAGATGGGACAGCAGCCAAAAGAAAGAATTCTGACAGCGATGTTTCTTGCTATTATTTACTACGTCTCCTCCCCAACCCCACCCCCATTTGTTTTTCTGTCTGGTCTAATGATGGAATTAGAGACTAATTTACTCAGCTTTTATCTGTGAAATCACAGTCTGCCTTCCCCTTTACTCTCAGCAGCTGCATCCAAAGAAAGACATGGTTAGGGGAACGAGCCAGGAGCCAAGTGTGGTGGCTCATGCCTGGCACTCTGAGGGGGTGGGGGGTGCAGCCTGGGCTAAATAGTGAGACATTGTTTAAAACAAAACAAAACAAAACCTAGAGTGAGGTCAGGAGGTTTGGACTCAAGAGAGACTCTTCTACCTGATAGCATGGGACACTTCCAGGTGGTGGAATTCATTCATTGTTTTTCTTCTAGGGTGATGATAAGATCTATTTTGCTTATTGAGAGACAGCTGGAGTTTAAAGATCTTTGCTCTTCTGGAAGATTTTGTTTTATACTGTATAACCTTATGAGGCCAGCCCAGCCCTGAGAAGTCAGTTTTAAGCAGTTGTAAAAAGTAAAAAACAAAAACCCTAGAGTGATCTTAGTTCACTCTGCCTGAAAGTCAAGCCCTTGGGGTCTGGCAAGGACAAGCAGCCTTTGTTTTTCTCAGTGCCTGTGTCCTCGTAGCTCCATCAGACCTTGGTGTGTGGTCCACCGCCATTAACGTGTTGGTTAAATGTAAAAATCCATTGCTGCTTAGAACACACAGCTCTTCCTAACTGACTTTACTATTAAGCTGTTTAGGGGAGGGCCCGCCCACCCCATCCTTCCCTCTTTCTTTCTCTCTCCCGAGGCACATGGCCTAGGCTAGCTTCCAGCTTACTATATACATCTGACCTTGAACTTCTGACCTTTCAGCCTCCCCCTCCTAAGTGCTGTCACTTCAGGATGCACCATCACACCTGGCTCACATGATGTTGGGGTGGACCATGGGGCTGCTTGTATGAGCAAGCATCCCAGCAGATACATTCCCAGTAGCCTTGGTTTTCTATGATCAGTTAAATGACTGTAGAGTAGTAACCATGGGTAGATGTGTTGCATGGACAGTGCCTGCTTACTCTGTGAGCAGCTAACTCCTGCTATCTCCTGCAGCTAGATCCACTGTAGATTGTATTTTTAAATTCTCACATAAAGGATGTGCCAACAGCCTAGCACATTCCATTGACAGATTTCATTGAATGCTTCTTGTGAGGGCACGGATGGGTCTGGGTGACAGTCTGTTCCCTAGGGTGGTGTTGGAAGCATCTACTTTATAAACTGTTCCTAAGCTCCTGGTTGTAGAATTACCTTGAGCTTCTTAGGAAATGGGAGACAGTTAATAACTGGGGACATGTCCTTGGGAATCATGAGCATGGGTCCTACATGTGACATTTGAATTACTGACATTGGAAAGGAGAAATAAACAATTATATGGGGATAGCATTCAACAGCTAGCTGATCTTAAATACTTCTGGGTTATAGTATTTAGTTAAAACTTTCACTGGTAAAACGCAAGTCTTTGTTTAATCCAAGACAAGGAAATCTCTTTTTTACCTATAAATGTTCTGTTTTTCTTGACCACAGTTGAGAAACATCTTATTGAAACTCAATGGAAGAGAGAGACAGGACCTGGGATAGTGTTTTAGGTTTTTTTTGTTGTTTGTTTTGTTTTGTTTTTTCGAGACAGGGTTTCTCTGTGTAGCCTTGGCTATCCTGGAACTCATTCTGTAGACCAGGCTGGCCTTGAACTCAGGCCTCGAAATCACCTGCCTCTGCCTCCCAAGTGCTGGGATTAAAAGGCATATGCCACCACTGCCTGCCTTAGTTATTTTTTTATTGTTATGACAAAATACCATGTCCAAGGTAACTTATAAAAAGAAAGTGTTTAATTGAGGGCTCGTGGTTCTAGGGGGTTGGAGTCCATCCTGGTGGGAACTCGGTAGCAGGGAAGTGTATATGGTGCTGGAGAAGGAGCTGAGAGTTTACACAGATCCACAAACAGGTAGTGGGAGGAGGAGGGGAGGGAGGGAAGGGAGGGAGGGAGGAGGGAGAGAACGCTAACTGGAAACCCCAAGCTTACCCAGTGGCACAACTCCTAATCTTTCCCAAACTTTCCACCCAAAACCAGCTGTAGAGGAAGCATTCAAATCTATGAGCCTATGGGGGCCAGTCTCACATTCTCATTCTAACCACCAAGGTTGGGAATTGTTCTATTGAGACAGGCTCTAAGTGAGACTGATTTCTTATCTTCCAAAGCTGTTCGATACAGCAAGCAATAGTTAAGAAGAAATGAAAGATAAACAGGAGCCCTGCAAATTGTGTCCTGTGAAGCCAACTTCTTTTCCCAGAGAGGAGCTATCCTGTTTGGGGGCGGGGGGGGGGGGTGAACCAGGGGATTAAAAAGCAGCATTCAGAGGTTGGTGCATAGCTCAGCAATAGTGGGCCTTCCTAGAATCCCTAGGGAGGGGCTGGGGCAAGGCTCAACTGTAGAGGCATTGCCTAGAATCTCCCAGTAGGGGGCTGGGGTCCTGGCTCAGTGGTAGAACCCCTGCCTAGAATCCCTTAGTGATAGAGCACCTGCCTAGAACTCCCCAGGGAGGGGCTGTGGTGTGGCTCCTTAGTGGTAGAAGGCTTGTCTGCCATGTACAAGGTCTTGCAAAAAGTAAAATTTAGAAACCATGTAGCTCAGTTATGAGTTTCTTAGAATTCAGCATTCTAATAAATCCTTAGAGAACGTCCCTTACAGTATAAAAACGGCTCTTGAGACGTTCTTAAAAGTTTCATAGTCCCTGGGTTTTTATTACATCCTTTTTGCTGTGTACTTTTTCTCCTCTTGTTGTAATGGTTTGAAACTATAGAACATTCTTCTGCTACTGGTGGACTCTTGTTACTAACGTCACCTTAAGAAATGGCAGCTTGGGCTGGCAAGATGGCTCAGTAGGTAAGAGCACTGATTGTTCTTCTGAAGTTTCTGAGTTCGGATCCCAGCAACCACATGGTGGCTCACAACCACCCGTAATAAGATCTGACGCCCTCCTCTGGTGCGTCCGAAGACATCTACAGCATATTAAGCCAGAGCGAGCGGGGCCGGAGTGAGCGGGGCTGTCCTGAGTTCAATTCCCAGCAGACATGATGGCTCAAGGCCATCTGTACAGCTACAGTGTACTCATACACATAAAATAAATAAATAAATATTTAAAAAAAAAAGAAATGGCAGCTTACTCTGAAGAATGAACTTTGTTGGACGGCAAGATGCAGGGCCAACATGCTTTGAATTCCAGTCTTGGGGAAGTGGTCATAGAATCCAGGTGAACCATTGTGGAGGCTCCCACAGATCTCGCCCTCATTCATTCAGCCAACCAAGCAACGACTGGATTCTTCTCAACATTTATTGATCACTAGTTTATGCTAGGCCCTGTGCTGTGCTCAGAACACAGTCTCTGCTCTCTCTCATGTCTGTTCCGTGGCTAGGTAGGCAGTTACAGGGAGCTGTGCTAGATTATTGCCTGGTCCATGTGTTGAGCAGCTGTCTCTGAAGTCTCTCTGTGTAGGAAGTATTACTCTGGGCCATGGGGACAGAGCAGTGAAGAAGGAAGTCCCAGCTTTCTTTCCGGTGCAGGTGGATGTCTACCTGGTTGCATGACAGCAGGTTCCAGCCTCTGAGGAGAACAACGGTACCTGGTGAAGTGGAGTGGGTGAATTTCTGGGTCCTGTGAGATTGGCTTCCTGGTGCAAGGGTGGAAACCAGCACATAGCCACTGAGTCAGACTATTTAACCCATGAAGTTAGAAAAGGAACCCTGCCCTGGGCTTGTGCTGCCGCATCCTATGAGAGTGAGTAGAAGTGCTTTATAAGACAACAACAGTAACAAACTTGGAGTACATTTTAGAGTGTGTGTGTGTGTGTGTGTGTGTGTGTGTCTCTAAGTCAGAGAACAACTTAACGGAAGTTACTCAGCTTCCATCATATGGTCCCGGGATTTGAATTCAGGTTCTCAGGCTTGCTGGCAGGTATCTTTTGCTGAGCTATCCTAAACCCAAAAGTGATATAGTGATTAAGTGATATAGACATTTACAGGTGGCAGCAGTGGGTGGGGGGTAGGAGTAGGCAAGGGCATACACCTCAGGCCCCGAGCGGAACCCAAGCAGTCCAGCTACTGAAGCTTCCTTTCTTGCCAGTTCTGGGGCAAAGTGTAGCTCAGCACCCCACACTCCCAAGGCCCTAGTTCACAGGTGTTTCTGTCCTTTTGTAACACGACACAAAGAAGAACACAAGTTTTTTTCCACTTAGTGGAATGTTCATGTTTATGTGGGAAGTTGCAAAGGGCCAGGGTGAAGTGTTTTGGCAGGTCGCTTAAGCAGTAGGGTCAGCTCTGCCCTGTGCTGCAGTTTGACATCCCTATTTAGATCCCTATTTAGTCTATTTAGATATAAGCTGCAACCAATGCTATTGTGTATATATTTATTTGTTTTTTGGGGTTTTTTTGTTTTTTTTTTTTGAGTTTTTTTTTTTTTTTTAGATATTTTCTTTATTTACATGTAAATTTTCCCTTTCGAGTTTTTTTTTGAGACAGGGTTTCTCCGTGTATCCCTGGCTGTCCTGGAACTCACTCTGTAGACCAGGCTGTCCTCGAACTCAGAAATCTACCTGCCTATGCCTCCCAAGTGCTGGGATTAAAGGCGTGTGTCACCACCGACCGGCTTGTTGTTGATATTGTTGTTATTGTTTTTTAAGAGTATTGCTGGACACCTTTAATCCTAGTGCTTGGGAGGCAGAAGCTGGCAGATCTCTTGAGTTTGAGGCCAGCCTGGTCTATAGAGAGTTCCTGAGCAGCCAGAGCTACACAGAGAAACCGTGTCTTGAAAAACAACCAGCCAAACCCACTTGTTTTAATTGTGTGTGCATACAAGAGTGCAGTTGTTCTCAGAGGCTCCTGGAGGGCATTGGATCCTAGAGCTAGCTAGCATTATAGTAAGCTATGTGGCCTGCCTGTCATCAGTGTTAAAAACCAAACTCAGGTCAGAGGACCATTATGTGCTCTTTGTCGCTGAGCCATCTCTTCAGATCTCATTTTTGCCACTTATCCTGAGTTTGTATGAGAATTTACAGGTCAATGGCTTCAGGATAGCGGCCTTGAACACTAGAGCCTCATCCTGCCTTGAGCAGCACTTCTGTTCTTACTAGCCCTGACACTTAAAGACAATTTAATTTTAGATTTGTGAGACAGGGGCTCACCATGTAGCCTGGGCTGGCCTGGGACTCAGAATCCTCCTGCCTCCACCTCTAGCGTGTTTGGGATTACAGGCATGAGTGACAAGTGTAGGGCTGGGGATGAGGCTAGGGCTTCCTGCACCCTGCACTCTCTTCTAGCAGCGAAGCTGCATCCCATGCTCTCTAACAGCCTTAGTAACAGGTTGTAAGCTTTGCAATGGTAGTTTTCAGCACTATTTTCCTTTCTTTTTTTTCTTTTGCTTCTTTTTCACAGCCCCCTGTCTGTGAGCGCATGCTTTAGCCATTGCCCAGCTAGACCATTCTAAGGATGGAAGCCTCCTACTTCAGAGGAACCCACCTCACTGGGGTGGGAATGTTCAAGCATGTGGTTCTTTTTTCTTCTTCCTTTTAGAGGCAAGATGTCAGACCAGGGAGGCCTGTGACTCTTGATCCTCCTGCCTCCACATCATGCCTGTGCCGCCATGCCCCTTCAATCATGTGCTTCTCAAAATGTGATTAGGAAAGAGTAGGTGACTGGTGACCAGGTCAGTCAAGACAGGTATGTCAATGTGGTATTCGCATGGTGTGAAGTTAATGCTCTCAGTTTTGTTGTCTTATTTAATTAAAGGTTTTAAGGTGGAAAAATGACAAAGGCCCAAGGTCAGAATGTGGCAAAGCCATTTAAGAGACTAGTTGGGTGTTGTCTAGACTGTACCATTGGGGCTGGCAGAAGTGCTGCTGAGGGGCTCTGTGGGAATCCTGTCCCCAGTGAGGCTTCCTGGGGGAAGTGCCTGGCAACTGACATGAGTAGCCGGACTCAGTTCTGGGGTGTCCATGAAAAGTTTGGTACCATGGTTCACACATGTAATCCCATGGAAACGCCTTGGCAGATCTTTGGGCTGCTGCTACCTGGTCTAGCCAAAGTATTGAACTGTAGATTCAGTGAGGAACCCTGTCACAAAACAGACAGACAACAACAGCAAAACCCAGGGATCCGGTGAGACAGCTCCTTGGGAAGGCACTTGTCTTGCAAGTCCAGATGATTTGAGTTTGATTCTAGATCTCACAGAAGGGTGGAAGGAGAACTAACTTCACATACTTGCTGTGGCTTACACACCCATGTGTAAACATGTAATTTATACACACACTGATTAATAAATATTTAAAAATTGATAAGGGATTGAAGAAAACTCCGACATCAGCCTCTGGCTTCTTCATGTGTCTTGCACATGTGCATGTGTACCTACAAACACACACACACACACACACACATCATACAATACATACAAACATGGACACACAGAGCAAAGACAGACAGAAGAGACACAGAAAAGAAAGATGGTGAACTTGGATATTAAGAGGAAGAAAGAGGAGTAAAAAGAATACAATAGACAAACACCAGAATGGCTGTAATTCCTGCACTTGGGAGGCTGAGGCAGGAGTATTGCTACCTTGAGTTTGAGGCCAGTATGAGCTATGTAATAAAACTCATTCCGGCAAACAAAACAAAACTTAAAGTTACAGCAATGGTTTCTAGGAATAGATAATAGGAAACCAGCAAAACACAGAGGAGGTCTGAACCGGAATAAAGCTCTCAAACTGTGTTGATGATGGTGTCACAAGCTGTTGACAAGACACTCCCAATTTTAGGGCTCAGGGAACGTAGTGTGATTACTCTTTGCCCAGCCACTGCTTGGGAGAGCAGGCAATATCTTGGAAACCATGGGATGCAGGAGGGGGACTTGTCCAAGGTCAGGGGCAACTTCCGAGTTGATGGGAAGCCTTGCCTGGGTGCACTCCTGTGCAGAGAATAACAACGGTGGGAACTGAGGATAGGAATGCCAGCACTGGGGAAGTGAGAGCAGGAGGCTCTCGAGTCCAGAGTCGGCCTCAGCTGTATAATGGGTTCAGGGCTAGTCTCCATGAAAACCAAAGCACCTGAATGGCAGCTGTGCTGTGCGGCCCTGGAAAGGAAGCTGAATTGTCTGTCCATTTCCTAGCTTTTCTTTGTCTTTACTTTTAAAAAAAAATACCAGTTCTCCTATAGAGAACCTAGCTTCTATCTCATTACCTGGCTAAGGATGGCCTTGAACACCTGATCCCTTTGCTTCTACTTCCTGGTGCTGCCTTTGCAGGCCTGGACTACCACACTGGGCTTAAGGAGTGCAAGGATCAAGCCCAGGGCTTCTTGTGCATGCTAGGCAAGCGCTCTACCAACCCCAGTCTAAGGAAATGTCCTTTACTCATTGCTATGTCCCAAGAGCCCTGCATGTAATTAGGGCATAGGTGGGTTTGTTTAAAAACAAGGGGCAGAGCCAGGCATAGTGGTGAAACCATTTTAATCCCAGTCCGGGTGGGGGATGGAGCAGGAGGATCTCTGTGAGTTGGAGGCCAGTTCCAGGCAGGCTGGAGTAACACAGGTTGCCTTGTGGTGCACTGTAGGAAGAGTGAATTTGCTGTTATCCTGTATCCTCCTGTGGAGGCAGGAGGACCAAGAAAGGATGGAGACTGCAAATTGTCAAACGTTATTGTAGCAGAAGAAATTCTGTCTCTTTAAAGTAGACTTCAATGACCCCCGTGACCTGTACACAAACCAAGGCAAGGTTTTCTTCGCATTAACATTACTAAGACCGTTTTATGATGTCACCAAATTCCACTGGAATGAGCTCTAAATGAAAACATCAGTAGCTTTGTGAATATGAATGATGATTTTTATTTTTAAAAAATGAGATCAGAATTACTCCATTAAGAAGTCTCTGGATTCCAGTGCCTCAGAAAACTAGGGCCCTGCCGTGGCAAGTGATGTGGAGATAGAGGTCAGGGTGTGCTCCGTTCAGAGTTTGAGAGGGAAAGCCACTGGAACAGATTTATTTATTGACAAAGTCTTATGTAGCCCAGGCTGGCCTTGAACTTACTGTGTAGCTGAGGATCCCCCTAACTCCACCTCTCAGGTGCTAGATTGTGGGTGAGTGCATCTGCACCTGGTTTATGTAGTGCTGGGATCACACCCAGGGCTTCCCCTGTGGGAGAGTTTGCATTTGCACAGTTAATGCAGTATCAAGCCTTCACCCACCATGCAGCCTGTGGTTCCAGTTGTCAGAAATGTTGGGAATCGGGCACGCTATCAGAGCCAGGAGCAGATGGATTGTCGCCTCAGGGTGGAGAGTTTGAGATGACAGAGAGGACTGCTAATGGGAACATGCTTCTTTGGGGGCCATAAAAATATGTGAAAATTGATTATGATCTGTTAGCTCCTGAATGCACAAGAAATCCTCAGTCATGTGCTGTTTAAGTGGAGGAATTGGGTCGTGTGTGGGTGACCTCCCTACGGATGTTTCTTAAGAGCGAAGTGCACAGTGCAGCATGAGCATAGACCACTACATCCTTCAAAACCAGCAAAACTGATGAAACAGCCCCACCAGGACAGTGCATTGTGTACCTCCTCTGTGTTCCCTCCCTCCATGTAGCAGATGAGCGACAAGATATGTCATCTATATCATCTATTCATCTCTCATCTAGCTGTCTGTCTGTCTGTCTGTCTGAGGGCCTGGCCATGGAGTTCAGGCTGGTGTGGAACTCATTACCTAGCCCAGGCTGTCCTTGAACTCATAGTCTTTGTTGTGATCATAAAAAGAGAAAGCTATAAGAATATATTCTGGCAGGTTGTGGGGGAAGGGGGTGCCTCGGTGGGCCCATGCCAAGGCATCCCTTCCTCCTGAAGGACCAGACACATACTGGTATAGTATAGAATAGAGTTTATTCAGGGCATGGGGAGGGGAGTTAAGAGGGTAGTTGAGGCAGAGAAAGGCAGAGAGAAGGAGAGAGTAGAGACGTAGGGGATGGCCATGACCAAGTGGGAGAGGGAGTAAGGGAATGGGGAGAGAGGGGGAGCAAGGGGGCAAGAGGCAAGGTGGAGAAGCAGAAGTAAGAGAGAGAGGAGGTGGCAAGCAGTCCCTTTTATAGGGCCAGGCCTACTTGGCCGTTGCCAGGTAACCATGGGGAGGAGCATACTTGGCTGCTGCTAGGTATCTGTGGGGGTGGAGTTTATAGTGCCTTGCTTCCTGATGGTGTGAGTTCCGGGTGTGAGCCCCTCACTCATCACATGCTGCTGCTGCTGCTGCTGCTGGTGCTATCAGTTACATTCTTGCTGTCTGCCAATACTGTTTACCTGCTTTAAAGTTACATCATTTATTTATATGGGGGATGGTGCAAGGGAGCTCACACAACAATTTGTAGGAGCCTATTCTCTCTGTCTGTGGATTCTGAGGATTGAACTCAGGTCATCAGGCTTGGTGGGAAGTCCCTTTACCTGCTGAGCCTTCTTGCCAGCCCTTTACAGCCACCTCCTCCCCTTCCTTATCCATTTTGTTGTTGTTTTGGTTTGGTTTGGTTTTTCAAGACAGGGTTTCTCTGGATAGCACTGGTTGTCCTGGAACTCACTCTGTAGACCAGGCTAGCCTCGGACTCACAGAGATCCACCTCTACCTCTACCTCCAGGGTGCTGGGATTAAAGATATGTGCCACCTCTGCCTGGCTCCTGTACAACCTCCAAATATGCAGCCTATTACTTTATCCCACAACACTCTGGGAAAAGCTCTGCTTTTTCTACTGTTCTTCCCTGCTTTCCCGTCTCCAATCTACCAAAGTTTATATTTGCAAAAGCGACCCCCCCCCCCCCCACACACACATAGAATTATTTATCAGAATACCCAGAGGCATAGCTCCCTTTGTTGTTAACAACTCTGTAAAGGTAAATGCACCAGCTCTTTTAAAAATTGGTGTTTATGTAGCTTTAAAACATACCAGTAATTCCATGTCTGTGTTTGTGCATTTAATGTTTTAAGCTTAAATTACGGTGTTTAAATTTGTTGATTCTCCAACTTGAGGAAAGTTACTTTTTAGATAGTTGCTAGGGACGTTTGTCTAAGGTGACACAGTTTGAGAGATGACTGGCACATTAACTTCTGTGATTTTTTTCCCCCTCCCATTACAAACACTAAGTGTGCAGAACATTCACTGTATCAGCGCTAACTCCAATGTCTGCTTGTTTTCAGTATTGTGTGCCAAGAACCTTGCAAAGAAAGACTTCTTCAGTAAGTACACCCATCTTTCTTTGTATAATATAGCTTATGTACTTCTGAAAATTAATGATGTGTGTGTGTGTGTGTGTGTGTGTGTGTGTGTTTCCCATAGCATGCGTGTGATGGTCAGAGGACAACTTGCAGGAAGATCTCCTCTTCCACCATATTGCTACCAGGGATTGAATTTAGATCTTGTTGGCCTCTGACATTTAATTTAAAAAAACAATACAGTGGGTGTAGTCTTGTAAGAGTCTAGGAGTGCAGAGCTTGACCAATGCCTCCCGGCTGCCCCCAGCATAGGTCTCCTCCCCCATCGCAGTCATGCCCACGTGCCCGGCTTCCTGACCTGGTAGCTGGTAGGACCCTGCTCTCTGTTCAAATACAAACGAGGCATTTATGATGTAAGTGGCTTGGCTAAAACTGCCAATCCAGTTTTACAAAATAAATTCCATTTTAAAACATCTGCAAGGGAGGAACTACAAAGTGCTTAGGGCTACACCCCTGAGCATGCCTCACCCGCCATGAAGTCAGTGCCTACAGCCCTGAAAACTCCCTCATCCCCATCCCAGGGGGCTTGCTGCCTAATTGGCATCATCCACGCTTTCAGAATGAAGAGACTTAGGCTCAAAGGCTTTATCCAAGTAGCCAGGAAACTCCAAAGTGGTGGCTCAAGGCCCAACCTCTCTCCAAAGCCTCTGGCTTGCTGCTTGTCTGGCATCAAACCTGTTGCATTCCCATGCAACTTGGGGACTGGTGCCACGATTCCAGCTAACACAGGCAAAAGATCAGTAATATTTCTGGGGACTGTGACTGTTGAGAAATTTACTTGATAGATCATGTTTCTACATTCAGTCAGTCCCTTTAGTGATGATCAGAGATGGGCTGGCTCAACAGACAGATCGCTCGGTGTCTGTGTCCAGTGTTTGTCACTGCTGCAAGTATAGCTCCAGGAAATCTGACACTTGTAAGCCTTTGCAGTACCCACACACATGTTCATACACACACACACACACACACACACACACACACACACAAGCAACTTTTAAAATATAAAACTCACCAGAGACAGACATCTGGATTTGAGCCTGTTTCCATGCTTTTCTGCTTAAACAAGTGTGAAGGTGTAACACGAGGCTCAGAACTCTTTGCTAATGGAGAGACTGTGAAGTGTGACATGAGCAAGCCTTATCCCAAAGTGTGATCTGCCACTCTATGCTCTAGGATGCCACTGTGCCACTAGGTAGACTGTCACCACATAAGGGTATTTCTGCTCTCTCTCTCCCCAGGACTCCCCGACCCCTTTGCCAAGATTGTTGTGGACGGCTCTGGGCAGTGCCACTCAACCGACACTGTGAAAAACACCTTGGACCCAAAGTGGAACCAGCACTATGACCTGTGAGTCAGACCCCTCCCTATGAGACTCCCGGGGCTGCTGAAAGGCCACTTTCAGGCTTGGAGGAGAGGCTTAGAGAAAGAAAAAAGATGGCTGACTTTACTGATAACCAAAGACTTGACGAATCAAATGCATGTTGCCAACTTCCCAGTCAATATCCCCTGGTGTCTTGGTGTTTGTTTTCATGATTTGGCCCTTACTACAGTGGCACTGAGATCTTGGACATATTGTCATGTTAGCAGAAAACCAACCAACCAAACAGGAGTCATTTTGATTCCTGCCCCAGTGCTACTTTTTTGTTGTTGTTGTTGTTGTTGTTAGTGAAACCATGTTTACAATTAAAAAACAACCCAGCATACAGTTTTGTATATTCATTCCAAATTTAGGGCCATGTTTTTATGTGGACACATGTCCCTGCACAACAGTTATTAACATGAACTGCACTGGATGCATAGGCGTGGCGGGTTTTTTAGTAGCATTTGCATTTTGTTCTTTTCATCACATGGCTTAGACTGTGGTTGCTGTCTGTCCCGATAGTTCTCTCTGTGGATGTGCCCTAGGATTGAGTGGGGTTATTATCTTGGTCCATGTACATTTGCATTTTGGACAGTGAAATTGTAACGAGTCCCAGTGTTCTCTGTTAAACCTGGGTCACTAGTTTCCAGAATGTGATGCATAGTCAACCTCTTTACAAGATCTTATCACATACTGGGCCTGGTGGTATAGGTTCTGGAGGCTGAAGGCCTAATTTATAGAGCCAATTCAATCTGGCTCTTATGTGGGGAGATGTAAACAGAGACAGACTGAGGTAATGACTCACCATAGTCCACTCGGTGACTTGATGAGCACACTGGGCTTCCTTACAGGAGGGAGGGTGAGGGCTGACTTAGACAAGCTGCTGCAGTTCTGAAAGCACCCCCAGCACTAGTGAAGCCCTCTGGAAGCTGGGCCCTGTTTTTCTTACAGACAACTCAGCAGCTTAGGGAGTCTTTTCTTCTCAGCAGTCCCTACCATATAACTCTGGGAGGGGGGAGGGAGGAAGGGAGGGACCTTGTGAATTTGCTAAGTTTCAGGACTTCTTGAGACTTGTGAGTTGCTTACTTCCCGTGTTTTAATGAGATTCCTTTAGAATTTCCTGAGTCTTAATAAGTCTCCTTCTGAAATTCCAAGGAAATTGTTTCACAAAGCCTGGGCAACTTAAACTTCATCTCAGAATAAGAAAAGTAGGGTTTTTTTTTTTGGTTTGGTTTGGTTTGTTTCTTTTCTTTTTAAGGGTGGCTTAGGTATATAACACTTGCCTATTGTTCTTCACTTCAGGTAGAACTCTTGCCAGTGAGGAGTTAAGGGTGTGGCTCAGTGGCAGAGGGCTTGCTTTGGCCCCTGTGAGGCCCTTGGTTTGATCTCTAGTACAGTAAATAAATGAATAAAGGAAAAAACAAATTTAAAAAGGCTTATTACAACATGGTTACCTGCACTCACTGCTTGTGTATGTGTTTGGAATCCTTTTCCCATGCCTAGTGAGGTATGGCCAGTTCTGCCCCCACTGCCAGGATTCTGAGTCAACCAGATGCATGTAGTTGAGGACGTCATAATTCAGATATGTACCTGAACGAGTTTGCATGTTTCACAGGTACGTTGGGAAAACCGACTCTATAACCATCAGTGTGTGGAACCACAAGAAGATCCATAAGAAGCAGGGGGCTGGCTTCCTGGGCTGCGTGCGCCTGCTCTCCAATGCCATCAGCAGATTGAAAGATACTGGCTGTAAGAACCAAATGCTCCTCTGCCTCTCAGAGCATCCACAGGAAGCTTAGGAGGCACCCTTTTCTTACTTTTACTTGAATGCCAAATACAGAATTCCTGCTTTCCTCCGTAGTTAACATTCTTTGGGTTAAGTTTTGAATTGTTTGTTTGCAGACCAGCGTTTGGATCTATGCAAACTAAATCCCTCAGATACTGATGCAGTTCGTGGCCAAATAGTGGGTAAGAATTTTCTCATCTGCATAAAGGGACTTGGATGGAACCCACCGTCCTGCTCCCAGTGCGGACGGGGACAGGCTTCCAGGGTAGAGCATATCGGGCCATCTCTCCAGTACTAAGCCTTTCTTCTTGTGTGGTTTCCATTCTTTTTTCTAGTTCCCTTCATCCTGTCATTGAAACTGAGTTACTATGATTCCAGTCAAGATGGGAGGTTGTGGTTTATAAGTGTTATGCCACTCAGCACTGGAATGGACAATTGACCCTTGTCTTGTCAGGGGTGATAAGAGCTGAGGCCACATAGGCAGGAGCTGGAGTGTATGGCTTTTCTGGGAAGCCCCATCCTATGGCAAAAGCAAAGACAGTGTGTGACAAGTTCATATAACTTGATTTATAGTCAGAGGACTCCATTGTGTAGAGAGAAAAGTTAAAGCGTGCTTGTTGCATTGCCTGCAGGCATTCTGATGGAGTGACATCTCTGAGTCACTGTCCCCTTGCCCACTCTGTTCTTGGCAGTGTGTTAGGGGAAAGCACATGCTGGCTGTGTGTGCTGCATAGAGCCAGTGGAGCAGCAGCCAGGCTGAGTCTCTCGAAACTCCAGATGCCTCAGGTCCCAAGACAAGGAGCGGTGCATCCACCCAGAAGCAACTTGAGGATAAAGTTCTCATGCACTGCGTCCCACTTGGAATTTCTTCTTCCCTTTGTGGAGGGATGTTGGGACAAAAAATCAAACAACTGAAAACCTAGGAGTAAAATGTCTTTCTAGTCTGTACCAGTGAGACTAGAACATAAATGTTTTTTTAGGTTGAAGGTGTTTGTACCTTCACTAAACATAGACCTAGTCTTCTTAAGATGGAATAACATTTTAAAAATTTTTTTATTTTATTTTATTTTATTTTATTTTACTTTTTTGGTTTTTCGAGATAGGATTTCTCTGTGTAGCCCTGGCTGTCCTGGAACTCATTGTGTAGACCAGGCTGGCCTCGAATTCAGAAATCCGCCTGCCTCTGCCTCCCAAGTGCTGGGATGAAAGGCGTGCGCCACTACTGCCTGGCTTAATTTATTTTATTTATGAGTACACTGTAGCTGTCCTCAGATACACCAGAAGAGGGCATCAGATCCCATTACAGATGGTTGTGAGCCACCATATGATTGCTGGGAATTGAACTCAGGACCTCAGGAAGAGCAGTCAGTGCTCTTAACCACTGAGCCATCTCTCCAGTCCCAAGATAGAATAACTTAATGAAATGAAATATTGTGTTCTTCATTTTTCTGGGGATAGGGCACGAGAAACTCAGTACCTTTTCTATTCACTGCTTTCAAGGACTATTCAAATGGTTATGTGATATGTACATCTGTTGGCCTGAGGTACTTCACACTGAAAACAGGGGGGAGGTGTAAACTCACTTCCTTTGTATGATACTGGACATATGTTATGGAGTATCAGTGGCTCATTGTGCTGCAGGGGTCTAGAGCAGCACTGGGTGTTAATGCAGGCTCTTCTTTTGTGTTGTAGTCAGTTTACAGACCCGAGACAGAATAGGCGGTGGAGGGTCAGTGGTGGACTGCAGAGGACTGCTGGAAAACGAAGGGTACGTATGCCTGCCTCTGTGCTGGGTGATGCCTACCGTGATGTCTGTCATGGTGCCTACTGTGATACTAGCCATGTTCTCTTTCCCTGTAGGAAAGAGCCATCAAACCGTATACTGCTCTGTGAGATAAAACTGCTCCAGGCTTCCATACTAGTTTATGAAGGAAGGTGTAATAAACCCAGGGATTGTACCCCAGAGACTTAGGAACCAATACAGGGAAGCTCCTACCTATTAGAGGTGACAGTTTAGCTGGGCACAGTGGCGTATGCCTGTAATGTCAACACTATGGAGACAGAGGCAGGAGGATCCTGAGTTCTGGGCCAGCCTGAGCTATAAAACAAAGCCCAAGAAACACTCAGTGTTTGTGTAGGTCAGCTTTGATGTCCTTCCCTAGGAGACATCAACCTTGACTCTCTATACAGGCTCTTTCATTGGCTTGGGGCCTACCAGTTAGCCCAGGCTAGCCAACAGTGAACCCCGGGGATACCCCGCCTCCTCCTCCTCCTCTGTGCTGATTTTAAGCACACACCACTACACTAGCTGGCTTTGAGCCAAGTCCTCCTTGCTTGCAAGGGAAGCACTTTCTGGGCTGAGCTGTCTCCCCAGGCCCTGGACTTTGACTTAATCATGACTTATAAGAAATTAGAGAAATTTGAACATTGACTGGTATTTGATGATGATGGTGATTATTATTTATTATTTTGGTTCAGCAACAATAATGGAGTAGTCATTGACTTTAAAAACAACAACAACAAAGTGGCCCATGCTAAAATATGTACGGGGTAGGTAGGATAGTAAATGCAGGGATTGGACTGGCACTAACCCCTTGGTGGAGAGGAGTGAAGTGTAGTCTGGCGACACCCCCTGTGACTGCCTGCTGCTTTTGGGGGTGGGGGGAGGCCCATTGTTCTGGTCCTTCATGTTATGCATGCATTGAAAAATGTTAATATGAAGTTTAAAAAGTATCTGGTTGTAAGGGGAAGTGACTCGTTAAGGCATATTGTTTTTGAAACTGCTATGAGAGGGAGAGTGTTTAAAAAGCACCTAAGAGTCAGTATTTTATGGAACCAAGAATTTTATCCTGGAGTAAAATAACAAAGAAAATAGAGTGTGAGGAACACCTGCTCCACCTCCCCCATCAGGTAGCTACACCCTCTGGGGGCTCTGCTAGAGCTCTGCATCTCGGCTGTCTCTGACCTGTTCTCTCCAGAGTCTTTCTCTCTTGTTGGACCCCCTGAATGTCATGAAACTTTGCATTGAGAACATTGTCACTTGTTAGAGGGATGTAGAAGATTGAATGTGGCCTTTGCGTGTGTGAGTCTTGTGACACTTACGTGATGTTTCCACGCCTACTCTGCCCTTCCCTTCCAGAACCGTGTATGAAGACTCAGGTCCTGGAAGGCCACTCAGCTGCCTCATGGAGGAACCAGCCCCATATACAGATGGTACCGGTGCAGCAGCAGGAGGCGGGAACTGCAGGTTTGTGGAGTCTCCAAGCCAAGATCAGAGACTCCTGGTACAGCGACTCCGAACTCCTGAGGTTCGAGGGTCCCTACAGACACCCCAGAACCGACCACATGGCCACCAGTCGCCGGAGCTGCCTGAAGGCTATGGTGAGTATAAAGTCTGCTCCCTGTGGCTATGGTAAACAGCAGGACTAAAAGTGGGTTTATTAGGCTTATAAGTTATAGTGTATCCCTGAGGGGAGTCAGGGTAGGAGCTGGAGGCAGGAACTGAAGCAGGGGCCATGAAGGAGTGTGGCTCACTGCTTGCTCAGCCTGCTTGCCTGCTTGCTTTTTGAGACAGTGCTCAGTCTGAAGCCCTGACTGGTTTGGACCTCACTGTATAGACCAGCAGACCAGCCTGGCCTTGAACTCAGAGATCCCTCTGCCTCTGTCTCCTGAGGGCTGGGACTAAGGATAGACATGTGCTACTATGTCTCACCTCACCATGCTTTCTTATATCATCTGGAACCACCTGCCCAGTGGGCTGGGCCATCCCAAATTAATAACTAATCAATAAAGTGCCTCACAGACTTGCCTATAGGCCAATCTGATGGAGGCATTTTCTCAGTTAAGACTTCTGTTTTCCCAAATAACTCTAGCTTCTATCAAGTGACAGAAAACCAATCAGGACAGCCAGGGATTTGCCGCGTGCCGCTGTCCTTTGCACAGCTGCTAATGGCCTAGCTGTGCCTTCCATAGCTGTGGCATTGGATGACCTGGGCCACATATGGATGGGAAAGTTGTAATGAACTCTGGAGCAAGCTTCCCTTTTCTCACACATACCAGAGAAACAGGGCAGTGTGAGGGAAGCAAGGAGACTCAGGGTGGTCTGAGATTTGAGAATAGAAGGGACATCACTGAAATGGAGTGAGCAGAGCCATGTGGCTTCAGTGGCAAGAAGGACCAAGAAGGGACCTTGTTCACCAGCAGATCACCCAGATGCAGACGCTAGGAGACAATGAGTCAAAGGTTGTCTCTGTGGCGGAGGAGGTGGAGCCATCTTCTCCAAGGCAGCTCAGTGAGGGAAGGCCTAGGAGGAATGATTCTAGCCAAACGTGGAAACAGTGTAGAAACCAGGAGGAAACCAGCCACAGCCTTGTAATTCTTTTTTCTGTGATCATAAAGAGTGTTGAAAGAAGCAGGGGCAGGGCGCACGCCAGGAATCACACCCCTGAGGATGCTGAGGCAGGAGAATCATGAGTTCAAGGCCAACTTGGGACACACCACAAGACCTATGTCAAAACACCAACATAAACAAACAAACAAGCAAGCAAGCAAAATAAAATAAAAACTTAAGAGTCTGAAAGTAGGATTAGAGTGGAAAACTAAACTTACTCACTCACAGCCCCTTTCTCCTGCAGAGCAAAGGACAACAGTGCAGGGACAAGTTTACTTTTTGCACACGCAGACTGGAGTCAGCACATGGCATGACCCCAGGATTCCCAGGTAGGTCTCACCAGCCTGGAGAGCCAGCCCCTCCCATGGAAGCTAACAGTGCCCTGTGAGGGGAGATGGAGGCTAGGACTTGCTGGGCAGGAGCATGCATGTGCGTGTGTGTGTGTGTGGTGTGTGTGTGTGTGTGTGTGTGTGTGTGTGTGTGTGTGTGTGTGTTGAGGGGGGGCTGGAAACTCGGTGGGCATTGGTAGCTGTTGAAATTGGTCACTTGACCATCTACTGTGATCTCTTTGTACTTTTGTAAATGCATAAAAGTCTCCATGATAAAAGTTAAACAGGAGAGATAAAGACTCTGTCACCTTTCTCTCTTCTGCTTTACTGCCCCTCTTGCCTCAGTCCCTTGGGGACCATTCCGGGGGGAGATGAAGCTTTTCTATACGAATTCCTTCTACAAGGCCATACATCCGAGCCCAGGTCAGAGAGACCCCCGCCCCACCCTGTGCCAGAGTTAAGTTTCTATCTTTCTTTCTTTCTTTCTTTCTTTGCTGTTTTTCTTTTCTCTGTTCTCCTCTTACAATAGCATTACTACCTAAGAGACCTTGGGTAATGCTTGGTTCCTTTTTATTCATCATCGCCCCACTTCCACCCTGCCCCCAAGCAGCTTCCTGTCTTTGGTGTTGAATTTACAGTTCAGGGTCTGTCATTTGCATGGGAATATTACCTGCAAATGAACGAGGCACCTCTTGGTATGCATTGTAGAAATGACAGGCACCTATGTTAATTGCTAAAGCATCTTGAGCAGGCAGGTGTGCTGGTCCCTGCCGACTGGATAGCAGTTAAGTTATCAAGGGGCCAGAGTGAAAACACATGCTGAACAGGGGGTGCCTTGTGGCCGTCATGCCATTGTGTGCTCTGTCCCTGCAAGTCAGGAAAGTGTGGGCCTCAGGAACTTTTCAGTAGAGGAATCTTTGCTACAGCAAGTACCTGGTTTGTTTGATTTGTGATTCATAAGAGCTTGCTGACGGAATGCTTCCTGCTAGTCTGTCCCTCTGTTGTAAGGAAGGGTATTCCTGGGGTAGCCCCCGTTCCTTATGGTGGACACAGACTGTCAAGAAGTGTGCTTTTTACCTGCCATGTGTGGCTGCCATTTATAGGCCAGAAGCTTGAACTTACTGGAGTCAGCACGAGGCGCAGTGTGAGGGAACATGGGCACCTTGCTAGGAAACCCCTGTGGCTGCCACCAATCCTTGGTTCTCAGTGGGATAAAGCTCTGTACGTTTGTTTTGCTAGAGACCTTAACAGTGTGAACTGCGATGAACTTGGGCCACTGCCTCCAGGCTGGGAAGTCAGAAGCACAGTGTCGGGAAGAATCTATTTTGTAGATCACAATAATAGGACAACCCAGTTTACAGATCCACGGCTTCACCACATCATGAAGTAAGACCTTAACATCCTTCCTGGCCTCTATAATTGGATGCTTCCTTACACCAGTATTGGTGCGCGCACGCATGCATGTGTGTGTGTATGTGTGTGTGTGTGAGGGGGGTGCAAGCGACAGTGATGTGGATGTGTGCAGAGACCATATGTTAGTGTGAGTCCTTCCTCCATCATGCTGCACCGTAAGCCTTGAGTGGCATGGTCTGGAACGCACTTGACTTCTCTGACTGGCTACCGAGGCCCCAGCTCTACCTGGCTCTGTCACCAGCATAGGCTTTACTTAGGTGCTGGGGATCTGAATGTGGATCCTCATGCTCACTTGTACAGCAAACACTTGACTCCCTGAGCTGTCCCTCAGCCCCACTACAAGTCATTTTCTTATGGTCCTACTATTGTGTTTGCTCAATAGTTGGCACAAGCAAATAAGATAGATATTTGTTGGACAGCGGCATGGTTTAAAACAGAGATTAGCATGATCATTACTAAGGCTACACATTGCTGGTGCCCTTTTCCTTCAAGCAGCCTAAATGAAGGGCTCTGAGATAATAGCAGGAAGAGGTTCTCCGGCAAAACCTGCACAGCACATTCTGTAAGGGCCGCCTGCTGCTGCTGCATGCTGGTTTTTTTCTGTGCCAGGCATTTCTGCCTTGGAAGTGGGTGTGATCTTTTGTGCCACTCATAGTCAGTAGCCCACAGACAATCTCACAAAGCTCTATGCAGCTTGCATAAGTGGCAAGACTTGAATAAAGCAAATGCCAGTTGTCCCTGGTAGCCCATGTCCTGTTACTGGTCTTCATTCTTAGTGAACAGGGCTTGGAATCTTGATCAAAAAGAAGAGTGGGTGCCTCTGGATGTCATAGGGAGCCTGCTCTTCATAGGTCCTTCCAATAGTGTATCAGCTGGTACCAATGACACATGTAGATGTATAACACAGTGACGGTTTCTGTTGTAATTTTCAGTAATAATATAGCGGTTGTATTAGGGTTCTGTAGACGAACAAAAGTTATAGAGAATGTATATATGTATGTATGTACATACACACACACACACACACACACACACACACACACACACACACACACGAATGATTTATAGGCTGTGGTCCAGCTAGTCCAACAATGGCTTTCTATTCTGTCCATGAGGCTGTGATGTGTCTCAGTGTATACTCAGTATATTCTTGAATCCTGAAGAAGTAGGCTCTAATATCAGTGAAGGAAATACACTTGCCGGAACGAGAGGAAGCAGGCAGAGAGAAAGCGAACTTCCTTCTTCCATGTCCTTCATCTAGGCTGCCAACAATGGTGTGGCGCAGGTTCAAAATGGATCTTCCCACTTTAAAAGATCTTCCTACTTTAAAGATCCACATTTGAAATGGGTCTTCCCATTTCAAATGACTTAATTAAAAAGTGAACAAAGCCTCAAGGTGTGCCCAGCCATCTGGGTTTTAGTTCATTCCAGGTGTAGTCAAGTTGACAACCAGGAAGCCCCCTCATGCAGATAAATAACATCGTCTTTATTGTACCCCAGACCTATGCCAGGCTGTTGTCACTCATCTGAGCAGTCCTGTCGTTAGCAGAGCCTGCTGCCTGTGTGCTGCAGACTGCCTGCAGCTCTCTGGCCTGCCCAGTCACGGCCATGTCTCCTCTTTGCAGTCACCAGTGCCAACTCAAGGAGCCCAGCCAGCCACTGCAGCTGCCCAGTGAGGGCTCCGTGGAGGATGAGGAGCTTCCTGCCCAGAGATATGAGAGAGATTTAGTCCAGAAACTTAAAGTTCTCAGGCATGAGCTCTCTCTTCAGCAGCCCCAGGCTGGTCATTGTCGCATAGAAGTTTCCAGAGAAGAAATATTTGAGGTAAAGAATTGTGTCTTGCTAAACCGTAAAGCCCAGTGGGGAAGTATGCAGGGAGATTTGTGTTAAATGAGCTGTGTTTGCCCACTGGGTGGACTCTGCTTTCTGCTTGATATTCAAAGGATCCGTTTTAGTGATGTTCCTGTTGTTTAGTTTTTATTATAGCTGGATGGAGTAGCACCTGCTTTTTATCCCAAGTACTAGGGAGGCAGGGGCAAGTGGGTCTCTATGAGAGGCTAGCCTGGTCAATATAGTGAGTTCTAGGACAGCCAGGGATACACAGTGAGACCCTGTCTCAAAAATCTTTTTTTCATTGTGGATATTTATCATACAAATAGTGTTACACAAGGACATTTCATCGTGTTGGGTCTACCTGTCTCCCAGTCCCCACCCTACAATTTCTCCCTCTTACAGTCCTGTGTTTTCCTAAACTTCCACAGATACGTATATATGATTTTATGTATCTGTAGAACTTGGGAATTTTGATTGTGAGAAACAAACACTGTTATCTGTCTTATAAGACAGACTTAACTCACTATGATTATCTCTGGTTGTTTAATTCTATGGATACAAAAATTCCAGTGTCTGTCCGCATCACATATTCTTTATTCACTCCCCTGTTGTTAGACACCAGGTTGGCTCTAGAACTTAGCTATTGTGAATGAGCTGTGGTGACTTATCATAGAGTCTGCTCAGTGCCCCGAAGTATATACATGGTATGCTATAGATGTAGTTGTAGTTTGTTGAGAAACCTCCAGACTGCCTTCTGTGGCGGCTGGACCACTTTGAACTCCCACCAGCTGTGTAAGGCTTTCCTCTGTCCACACTCCACAGTACTTACCGTTTTCTTAACAGGGGTGACATGGGCTCCCCATGGAGTCTCTGTGTGGTGCATATATGAGTCTTCTGAGATTAGTATAGCTAGCAAAGATTCTTCTCCCCTGAGGGATCAGTTTTACTGTTTAGTGAGATGCAGGGTTTGTCGAGACCTAGGCTCAAGCTGAGCAGAATTGTGTGTCTGTCTCTGACAACAGTGCTCAGTAGTTTTCAGTGCTCAGTAGTTTTCTGTGCAGAGGCTGGTGACTCAGGACAGGACCCCAGCTGGTCTTGAACTGTGTAGATCATTCCTCAGCCTGCGGGTCCCCCTCATACCCACTCATTCATTCATTTCTGCTGGGGCACTTCCTTCTCAGAGACAGTGCATGGCTATTTGGCCCTGGTCTTGTCTGTGGGAAGAGGAAGGAAAGTGAGGCCCCCAGTGAGGAGCTGGGGCGTGGCTCAGTGGTAGAGCCCCTGCCTAGAATCCCCCAGTGCGGGGATGGGGTGTGCCTCAGTGGTAGAGCCCCTGCCCAGAATCCCCCAGTGAGGGGCTGGGGGCATGGCTCTGTCGTAGAGCCCCTGCCTAGAATCCCCCAGTGAGGGGCTGGGGTGTGGCTCTGTGGTAGAGCCCCTGCCCAGAATCTCCCAGTGAGGGGCTGGGGTGTGACTCAGTGGTAGACCCCCTGCCTAGAATCTCCCAGTGAGGGGCTGAGGTGTGGCTCAGTGGTAGAGCCCCTGCCTAGAATCCCCCAGTGAGGGCTGGGGTGTGGCTCACTTGCAGTACTTGACTAGTATGTTACAATACCTGGGTTCCATCCTCTGCACTCTCAAACAACATTGTCTTTGTGAACCTGTGGTTTTGATGTGTAGGAGTCATATCGCCAGATCATGAAGATGCGGCCAAAAGACCTGAAGAAGCGCTTGATGGTGAAGTTCCGAGGGGAGGAAGGTTTGGACTATGGTGGAGTGGCTCGGTGAGTTGCTAATTCATCCTCTTCCCTACATGAGTGGCAGGCTACTTGTAGTTGCCAGCATCTCCACGGGACACTGAGGCTTCTCCTGCTGATACCACCAGTTAGAAAACATATGACGTCACTTTTTTAAACTGGTCATAGTCAGGATTAAACTTTCACACTCCTTCTTCACCTCATGTGTCTGAACATAAAACTCCCAGGGCCACCCTTGAACTTAACCAGGCGGCAGTGTGGGGTGGGGGGAGGCACTCAGGTACTTGTTGCATCCAGGGGATCTTACAAAACGCTGCCATTCTGGTTGGAATAAAGTGAATCTAAGAAGAGCAGTGAGAAGCCTTGTTCCTGTCCAGTTCTTTTCACTTTGAAGACAAGGCTTCTTAACTGTTGGCGTCCGGTATCATGCAGGCGGCCAGGTTCAGGCTGCTACTTCCTGATTTGGGACCTGGTCACGGGCAGACTCTGGGCAGTAGTTGGGAACACTAACACTCTGCTCTCATCTTGGGCTCTCTTCAGTTCTTCATATCTGCCACTCAAGCTCCTCTGAAACTTTTCTTTTTAAAGACTTACTTCACTTTATGTGTGAGTATTGTGTGTCTATGCACTGTGGGCAGGCAGTGCCCACAGAGGCCAGAAGAAGGCATTGGATTCCTCTGAGATTGGAGTTACAGGTGGTTGTGAGCAGCCATGTGAGTGCTGGGAATCACACCCAGGTAGCCTGCAAGAGCAATGAGTGCTCTTACCACTGAGCTATCTCTCCACCAGCCCCTCTACTTTTGAATTACAGAATACTATTTAGGCCTTTAGAATTTAATTTGTCTCTGCATTCTATTTTTTCTCTTCCTTGCCTATTTCTTCCTTCTCATTTCCCTGTCCCAGAACTTACTACATAGCATAGACTGGTCTAAAACAAGAGTCTTCCTCCTGCCTCAGCTTCTTCAGTACTGGGATTAAAGGGATGAGCCACCACACCTGGCTTCTTTTTAAAACCAGGCTTTGTCTTCCTTGCCCCTATAAACGTGAAGTTGCC
The DNA here is from genome assembly GCA_019843815.1 of Montemys delectorum. NCBI lineage: Eukaryota > Metazoa > Chordata > Mammalia > Rodentia > Muridae > Montemys > Montemys delectorum. The sequence goes on along the minus strand of JADRCD010187013.1, from coordinate 5,342 downwards.
CCAGGACAGCACCTGGTCTGTCATGGCCGTGCAGCCTGAGCATCAGCATCAGCCTCCTCTGCTTCTGGAGCAGACCCCAGACACTGTCACCCCAGCCTCCTCTCTCTTGGTTTCTCCCTTGCAGAACAGGTGTGTGGTATAATTTTCTTCTGTCTGTGCCCTAACAGCTATCTGTAATGAGGAACTTGGTTTAGTTCATGGCCAGATTCCCAGTTCTAGAATGGCTGATGCCAGGCTCTCACCTTTGGGAGTAGCTGCTGTACGCAGGAGTCTCCGAGCTCACAGCCCTCCCTCCGGCTCAGTCTTCTACCTTATTTCCTATCTCCTTTCTTCTCTGCTTTCTGCAGGGTTGCCTCACCTCATCTTCCAGTGCTTACAGTGGGCCGGTGCTCTAAGTTACTATATAACACACTAATTTATTGATTTCCATTGTAAATAATCAAGTATAAAATGCAGAATTAAATATATCTAAGGCATTATTAAGTCTTTTCACCGGAGAGCCTTCATCAAGCAGCTGTGTGTTGTGTAGGGATTGCATTTACTCACTAGTCACCAGTCTAGGGACCTGCAGTGACCTTGGTGCGGGTGCACATGGCACATTCTCAGCCCCACTTTCGTGTACTCTTAACACGACAAGGGACGAAGTGCTTAGAGAATTGCACAGGCAGCAGCTACACACAGCCAAGGAGGCCCCTGGTCCTTAAAAGATGCTTGATGGAAGTACAAACGGGGGAACCTCAAGCTTCTGCGGGTTTTGGTCTGACGTATCTGTGTGTCTTTTGTTTGCTTCCATCTCTTTCATGTACAGACAGTTTTGGTCTATGCTGCCCTCCCCAAACCTGCCTCCTTTCTGTTTGAAGAGTCAGAGACTGCACACTAAAATCTGAGCCTATTGTCTCGAGGGCTATCCATTTGAAGGTGCTGTACCCTGGTATCTTCAGGATTGGACCCACCCCTATCCTGGTGCCTCCCCCCACCCCATTAGGTTTTTAGCAGAAGTGGTTATTGTATCGGCTGGTTTTAGTTTGTATTTTTGTTTGTTTGTTTGTTAAGAGTAAAATGATTTAAACATTAAAGGAATTTAGAAACTAAGTTAACCAATATATTCCTGCCAGATTTCTAAAACCTCTGTATGTTTTCTCTGCATTGCACAGTGATGAATGGGCTGAGGAGTTGGCTCAGTCAGGAAAGTGCTTTCCCTGAAAGTATAAAGACCCAAGTTCAAGCCTCAAGAGTCCAAATAAAAGCCTAGCACCAGGCATGTGCCGTAATCTTGGCGCATCCTTGGGGCTGGCTGTCCAGCCTGCCTCCAAAAATAAGCTGAGAGCAATTAAGGAAAACAGGGAGGCATCCTCTGCCCTTCACATGCACACACTTACAAAAAAAAATAGAAAATGAAAGTGCTCTGTGCTTATGGTCTAAAGTAAGAAATCAACAGGAAATTAGAAGGGCATGGGTGTTTATAAATTCTGTTTTCCTAGAGCTTGAAATGTTCACCTATCAAACTCTTATTATAGAATGCTTAGAAACTCCAGCTGGTACTGGTGGCTCACACCTTTAATCCCAGCACTTGGGAGGCAGAGGGAGGCAGATCTCTGAGTTCAAGACCAGCCTGGTCTGTAGAGGGTATTCCATATTCCAGTACACACTCAGGACTACACAGAGAAACCCTGTCTTGAAAAATAAACAAACAAATAAGCAAGCAAGCAAGCTGGAACTGGAGAGGTGGTTGGCAGTTAGAGCACATCCTACTCTCTCAAAGGGCCTGACCTTGGTCCCCAGCACCCACAAGGCAGTTAGTTCACAGCTCTTCTAACTTCAGCTCCAGAGCATCTGATGCCCTCTTTTGGCCTACTTGGACACTGCATGTATGTGGCATACATTCACACACGCCTTAAAAACAGTCTGAAAATGATACTGTTAGCACATGTGAGCTGTGTTGTTATTGTTCCCAGGGAGTGGCTGTATTTGTTGTGCCATGAAATGTTGAATCCGTATTATGGACTCTTCCAGTATTCCACGGACAATATTTACACACTGCAAATCAACCCCGATTCTTCTATCAACCCTGTGAGTATTACAGTGAGGAGTTGAGAAATCCAGCTGCAGTTTCTAAGGCAAACCTAGTCCCCTAATTATTGATGACTTAGAGAAGATGCTGGGGAAAACTCAGGACAAGGGCAGGGAGTACTGACTGGCCGGGCCAGATTCCAGTCAGGTTTGGATCAGGAACCTGCTGTTCTCGGGGGAGGGCTGTGGATCTGGGCTGCTTTGTGCCTGAGTACTTTACCCTTTGAGGGGACTCTGGTATGGTAGTAGATCATGATTTTTTTGAATGTCATCTTAAGAGCTAGGTTACCAAGTCCATACTCTGATCAAACCTGGAAAAGTTCCATAACACTTGGGCCACAGATGTGAGTGTTCCGCATGTGGTGGGATTAAGGGACACATCTAAGGGAAGTCTGAAACCATGGAGGACTTCTGTGGGACCACATCCAGTGTGACAAGGCCACAGAGCTGAAACGAGGGACTATCTCTACTAGAGAATTCAAATACAAATAAACCTATGGTTGGGGAAAATGGCTCAACCACAGACTGCAAAGCCACATAGAAAGCCAAACGTGACTGGGCATGGTGGTACAGGCTTTAACTCCAGCTTTCAGAAGGCAGGAGCAGGCAGATCTCTGTGTTAGAGGCCAGCCATAGTGAGATCAAGAATAGTCAGGGCTATGTAGAAAGACCCTGTCTTAAAACACCAAACAAACAACAACAAAAATCCAGAGGCCAGGTATGGTAATATCTGTGCACTGGAAAGGTGGAATTGGCTGATTCCTGGAGTTCACTGGCTGGCCAGCCTAACCCGTAAGATCCAGTTTCAGTGAGAGATCCTGGCTCAAAAAAACTGGGCAGCAACTGAGGAAATGAAGGTGCCCTTCACATACACCACACATTTGTGTGCGTGGGCACGTGCGCACACGCATACACGCGCGCACACACAGTGGGAATAACCCTTTACCCAGCCTAGAAACTAAATCCTGACTCACTTTCAGAAGCACATGAGCTGTCAGTACTTAAACAGCAGAACCCTCCAGTTAAGGAAGAAGCAAGCAGCACACCCTTCCTAATTGTTGAGGTCTCCACATTTTTATTTTGTACCAGGCCCTTCCATGTTAACTAAGTTCTCAGGAAGAGATAGTGGACACACACATGCAGAGTATTAGGCCAGGGTGTGGAGGTGCACAGCTGTCACTCCAACCTGAAGGCTGAGGCAAAGGATTGAGGAAGTACCAATCCACTGGAGTTAGGAGTGAGTGAAGCCAGGCCTCAGTGGCAGCCTTCTCCTGTCTGGCCATGGGGAGGTGATGGGCAGCTGAGTGTATGTCCTCTTAGGTCTAGATTTGCAGGAAGGATGTGGGAAGTGGGTGTCCATGCCTGCTGTTCATCTTCCTAATGGCTTGCGGTTCTCTGGCGCCCCCTATAGGACCATCTGTCTTACTTCCACTTTGTGGGTCGCATCATGGGTCTGGCTGTGTTCCACGGACACTACATAAATGGGGGTTTCACAGTTCCGTTCTACAAGCAGCTCCTGGGGAAACCTATCCAGCTGTCGGACCTGGAGTCTGTGGACCCGGAACTGCACAAGAGCTTGGTGTGGATTCTGTAAGTGTCACCTTTCTGCCCAAAAGCCCAGAGCTCATGCTGCTGTTGTGTGTGCACATTCTTTTGGGAGAATAGGTGTGAAGGGAAAGAGAGTAGCAGAGTTAACTATAACAGCATCAAACATTGGGTTACAATTACAAATTAACAAAACAGATGTAATCATTTAATTCACTTGTATTCTTCTCACAAGCTGGTTTGGCTTGTTATTAGGTTTGATAATAAACTTTTCTTGGTTTGTGTTGGGGGACAGAGTGGAGGGAGAGCATACAAGCATGCACCCCCATTGTTTCTCAGGTGATCTGCAGAAGGCAAGAGAAAGTTTCAAAACAAAATTCATGTTTAGTTACCTTTGTTTTAGAGTTAACCAAATGCTTTGCAAGGTGGCAGGAACAGGGTGAACCTGTGTACCTGTGGAAGACCCAGGCCCTGACAAGTCGGGGATGCTGCTATGCGGAGTTTGGCTTGGGGTTGGGGGAGGAAGTCCTCCTTGGCCTTGCTTGCTCCACTGTACAGGGCGGTGGGGCGTAGGGGCTTTCCTCTAGGGAAATGCTTGTCAAGAAGTAGGGCATAAAGAGTCAGCCAGTGCTTTTTGTGGGAATGGCCGCCTTCGAAAGGCTGCCTTGAGAGGAGAGAAGCCTTATTGCCCTGGCTTGTGTCCTTTTGACTCAGCTGCCTCTTCACAGGCCTCCTCCGAGATGCAGTTCCCCAAGGAATTAGGCTTCATGTCCCCTGGTATCATGGGATGGCTGAGTGGTAATCATCAAGTCAGGGGCACAGTGAGGCCCTCTCCAGCCCCTTAGGACCCCTGGCATAGGCCTAACCAGACTTCTCCTGTGTCTACAGAGAGAATGACATCACACCTGTGCTGGATCATACCTTCTGTGTGGAGCACAATGCTTTTGGGCGGATTCTTCAGCATGAACTGAAACCCAATGGCAGAAATGTGCCTGTCACAGAGGAGAACAAGAAGGAATACGTCCGGTAATATGCAGGGCTGGCTTCAGTGGTGGCATGGAGCGAGCGGACTGTGCTGTCAGGGTCACCTGATATAAAAACTCCATGTGACAGCCCCGCTCTTGATGCAGAGGTTTCTGCCAGTGTGTCCAAGGAGCCCACTACAGCATCCCAGTGCCAACCTGAGGGACAGTAATGTGTACTGGCACTGTGGGTGGATCATAACGGCCACATGTGCCCTGCAGACCCATTTGAAATTTTGGCTGTTCTGGGAGGTCTCATCAAGGCCTCCTGCTCTTTAGTGGGAAACCAAAATGGCAGAACTGGTTTGCTTTTAACTTGCTATAAAGGCTGGGTGGAGCATGGTTGTGGTGCACTGTGAGCCCAGCACTTGGGAGGCTGACACAGGAGTTTCAGGTCATTCTGGGCTACAGGGTGAGCCAATTCCAGCCTGGGCTTCCTAGACCCTTCCCCTGGATGGGGAAAGGAGAAAAAAGAGACAAAGCCAGGTGGGATGGCACAGACCTCTATGAGCACACTTTGAAGACCAGCCTAGGATACATAGAACCTTGTCTCAGAAAGATAATAGAGGGCTGAAGTGATGACTCTGTGGCCGAAGCTCCGCTGCTCCTCCAGAGGACCAGCACCCACATGGTGGTCGTAACGGTCTAACTGTAGTTGAACAAATCCAGCACCCACTTCTGCCCTCCACAGGCACCAGGCATACA
>JADRCD010187012.1:8547-24424 GCA_019843815.1 Montemys delectorum | reverse complement strand
GACTCCTCTTGGGTGAATTTGCTTCTTTTTGTTCTAGCGCTTTCAGTTGTGCTGTCAAATTGCTGGTGTATGCTCTCTCCATTTTCTTTTTGGAGGCACTTAAAGCTGTGAGTTTTCCTCTTAGGACTGCTTTCATTGTGTCCCATAGGTTTGGATATGTCATGGCTTCATTTTCATTAAACTTTAGAAAGTCTTTCATTTCTTTCTTTATTTCTTCCTTGACCAAGTTATCATTGAGTAGAGTATTGTTAAGCTTCCACATGTATGTGGGCATTCTACTGTTCATGTTGTTATTGAGGAGCAGCCTTAGACCATGGTGATCTGATAGGATAGAAGGAATTATTTCAATCTTCTTGTATCTGTGGAGGCCTGATTTGTGACCAATTATATGGCCAATTTTGGAGAAGGTATCATGAGGTGCTGAGAAGAAGGTAGATCTTTTTGTTTTAGGATAAAAAGTTCTATAGATATCTGTTAAATCCATCTGTTTCATAACTTTCGCAAGTCTCACTGTGTCCTTGTTTAGTTTCTGTTTCCATGATCTGTCCATTGCAGAAAGTGGGGTGTTGATATCTCCCACTACTATTGTGTGTGTTATAATGTGTGCTTTAAGCTTTAGTAAAGTTTCTTTTATGAATGTTGATGCCCTTGCATTTGGAGCATAGAGGTTCAGAATTGAGAGTTCATCTTGGTAGATCATACCTTTGATGAATATACTTCATATTCATCCTTCCTTATCTTTTTTGATCACTTTAGGATGAAAGTCGATTTCATTCAATATTAGAATGGGTACTCCAGCTTTTTTCTTGGGACCATGGCTTGGAGAATTGTTTTCCAGCCTTTTATTCTGAGGTAGTGTCTGTCTTTGTCACTGAGGTGGGTTTCCTGTATGCAGCAAAATGTTGGGTCCTGTTTACGTACCCAATCTGATAGTCTATATCTTTTTATTGGTGAGTTGAGTCCATTGATGTTAATAGATATTAAGGAAAAGTAATTGTTGCTTCCTGTTAGTTTTGTAGTTAGAACTGGCATTCCGTTCATGTGTCTATCTTCTTTTAGTTTTGTTGGGAGATTACATTATTGCTTTTTCAGGGATGTAGTTCCCCACCTTGTGTTGGAGTTTTCCATTTAATACCCTTTGAAGGGCTGGATTTGTGGAAACATATTGTGTGAATTTGGTTTTGTCATGGAAGACTTTGTTTTCTTCATCTATAGTGATTGAGAGTTTTGCTGAGTATAGTAGTCTAGGCTGGCATTTGAGTTCTCTTAGTGTCTGTATGACATCTGCTCAGGATCTTCTAACTTTCATAGTTTCTGGTGAGAAGCCTGGTGTAATTCTTATAGGCCTGCCTTTATATCTTACTTGACCTTTTTCCCTTACTGCTTTTAGTATTCTTTCTTTGTTTTGTGCATTAGTGTTTTGTCTATTATGTGGTGGGAGGAATTTCTTTTCTGGTCCAGTCTATTTGGAGTTCTATAGGCTTCTTGTATGTTCATGGGCATCTCTTTCTTTAGGTTAGGGAAGTTTTCTTCTACAATTTTGTTGAAGATATTTACTGGCCCTTTAAGTTGGAGGTCTTCACTCTCTTCTATACCTATTATCCTTCGGTTTGGTCTTCTCATTGTGTCCTGGATTTCCTGGATGTTTTGGGTTAGGGTCTTTTTGCATTTTGCATTTTCTTTGACTGTTCTGTCAATGTTGTCCATGTTATCTTCTGCCCCTGAGATTCTCTCCTCTATCTCTTGTATTCTGTTTGTGATGCTTGCATCTATGTTTCCTGACTTTTTTCCTAGGATTTCTAACTCCAGGGTTGTCTCCTTTTGTGATTTCTTTATTGTTTCTACTTCCATTTTTAGGTCCTGAATGGTTTTACTCAGTTCCTTCACCTGTTTGTGTTTTCCTGCAATTCCTTAAGGGATTTTTGGGTTTGCTCTTTAAGGGCTTTTATTTGTTTACTTGTAATCTCCTGTAATTCTTTATGGGATTTTTTTTTTTGTTTCCTCTTTAAGGGCTTGTACCCCTTTGTCTGTTTTCTCTTGTATTTCTTTAAGGGAGTTATTCATGTCCTTCTTAAGTTCCTCTATCAGCATTGTGAGATATGTTTTTAGATGCAAATCTTGCTTTTCTGGTGTTTCAGGATATCCAGGGCTTGCTGCCGTGGGAGTACTAGGTTCTGAGGAAGCCAAGCAGTCTTGGTTTCTGTTGGTAGGATTCTTACATTTGCATTTTGCCATATGTTGATCTCTGGTGTTAGAAGTTCTTGGTGCCTCTGAGCAGAGCTTGACCTTTCCTTGCTGCCCTGCAACTCCCCTTCGACTCCTGAGGCCTGTGCCTCCCAGCTGGTCCCACCTTAGAAAGTCACCAGAGAGAAAATGGAGGATCTCACCTGAGTCCTTGGGCTGAAGCCCAACCTGGAGGCAAGCTGTCCCCTAGCAGGGAGGGGGCAAAGATGGTCGCTGATCCTGCTCTGTCAGTAGGAAGCTGAGAGGATCCTGTCCCTGCAGTCCTGTGACTCCCCTGCAATTCCTGAGGCTTATGCCTCCAGGCTGGTCCAGCCTGATTCCTGGGGCTGAAACCTGCCTTGGAGGCAGGCCCTCCACTAGCAGGGAGGGGGCGGAGATGGTCACTGATCCTGCTCTGTCACTTGGAAGCTGAGGGGATCCTGTCCCTGCAGTCCTGCGACTCCCCTGCAATTCCTGAGGCCTATCGCCAATATCCACTTGTAAGTGAGTGCATACCATGTGTGTTCTTTTGTGATTGGGTTATCTCACTCAGAATGATATTTTCTAGTTCCATCCATTTGTCAAAGAATTTCATGAATTCATTATTTTTAATAGCTGAGTAGTACTCCATTGTGTAAATGTACCACATTTTCTGTATCTATTCCTCCTTTGATGGATATCTGGGTTCTTTCCAGCTTCTGGCTATTATAAATAAGGCTGCAATGAACATAACAGAGTATGTGCTCTTGTTAACAAAACAATCCTGAGATTCCACCTCACACCAGTCAGAATGGCTAAGATCCAAAACTCAGGTGACAGCAGATGCTGGTGAGGATGTGGAGAAAGGGGAACACTCTTCCATTGTTGGTAGGATTGTGAGCTGGTATAACCATTCTGGAAATCAGTCTGGCAGTTCCTCAGAAAACTGGACATATTATTACCTGAGGACACAGCTATACCACTCTTGGGCATATACCCAAAAGATGTTCCAACATAATTTTTTTAACCTATTCACTTTACATCCTGCTCATGGCCCTTCTTGTAACTCCCTCCTACAATCCTTTCCCTATTTCCCCTTCCAGTCTCCTCTGAGTGGGTGGTCTTTCCCCTGGGTATATCCCCACCCTGGCACTTCAAGTGTTGGTGAGGCTAGGTGGTTCCTCTCACATTGTGGCCATACAAGGCAGCCCAGCTAGAGCATATGCCACTTTATATGTAACAGTTTTGGGATACCCCCCTGTTCCAGTTGTTCAGGACCCACATGAAGACCAGGCTGCACATCTGCTACATATGTGTGAGGAAGCCTAGGTGCAGCCTGTGTATATCATTTGGTTGGTGGTTCAGACTCTGAGAGTCTAAGGATCCAGGTTAGTTGACTCTGTTGTTCTTCTTGTGGAGTTCCTATCCCCTTTAGGGCCTGCAATCCTTCCTCCTATTCTTCCATAAGAGTCCCCAAGCTCCATCTATTGACTGGCCGTGGTGTTTGTATCTGTCTGAGTCAGCTGCTGGGTGGAGCTTCTCAGAAGACAGCAAGTTCCTGTCTGCAAGTGTAACAGAGCATCATTAATTGTGTTAGAGACTGGTGTTGGCCCATTGGATGGATCTCAATTTGGGCCAGTTATTGGTTGGCCATTCCCTCAGTTTCTGCCCCCTCTCCCATGCCTGCATTACTTGTAGACATAAATTTGGATTGGAAGTTTTGTAGATAGGTTGTTGTCTCTATTCTTCCACTGGGGTTTCTGCCTAGCTATGGGAGGTGACCACTTCAGGTTCCATATCCCCAATGTAGTAAGTCACAGTTAAGTTCACCCTCATTGATTCTTGGGCACCTCCCTTACCCCAGGTCTCTGTCTCATCCTGGGATGACTCCCACCTCCTCACTCCTGTCTGTTCCAGATGTCCATTCATTTTCATGGCCATGTAGCCATCATCCTGTCTTTCCTCACATCTCATCCTGAACTCCCCATTCCCTTCCCCATCCCCCCTCATATCTCTCCCTCCATTTCTTTCTTATGACTATTTCATTCTCCCTTCTAAGTGAGATTCAAGCTTTCTTGCTTGGCCCTTCCTTTTTGTTTAGCTTCTTTGGGTCTGTGGAGTATATTACGGTATCTGTATTTTATAGCTATTATCCACTTATAAGTGGGATATATCCACTTATACACTATGCATGTCCTTTTGGGACTGAGTTACCTCACTAAGTATGCTATTCCCATGTTCCATATATTTGCCTGAAAAATTCAAGTTATTTTTGTTTTTAATAGCTGAATAATATTCTGTTGTGTAGATGTACCACATTTTCTTTATTCATTCTTCAGTTGAGGGATATCTAGGTTCTTTCCAGTTTCTGGCCATTATGAATAAAGATGCTACAAACTTTGTTGAGCAAATGTCTTTGTGAGATGTTGGAGCATATTTTTGCTATAAGCCCAGGAATGATATAGCTGAATCTTGATGTAGAACTATTCCCAGTTTTCTGGAAAAATGCCAAATTGATTTCCAAAGTGGTTGTACAAGTCTGTACTCCTATCAACAGTAGAGGTGTTTTACTTTTGTACCACATTCTTGCAGCATATGCTATCCCTTCAGTTTTTGATATTAGCCATTGTGATGAGTGTAAAATAGAACCTCATAGTTGTTTTATTAATATTGAATTTACTTATTTATTTATTTATTATTTTTTATTAAATATTTTCTTTATTTACATGTCATATCATTTCTCCTTTCCCAGTTTCCCCTCCAAAAAACAAACAAACAAACAACAAACAAAAACAAGAACAAACTCCTGTTGCCTTCCCCATCCCCATGCTTGCCAACCCACCCTCTCCCACTTACTGGCCCTGGCATTCCCCTACACTGGGGCACAAAACCTTCACAGGGCCAAGGGCCTCTCCTCCCATTGATGATCGACTTTGCAATCCTCTACTATACACATGCTGCCAAAACAAGCAGTCCCACTAATCATAGTTGTTTTGACTTGCATACCCCTGATGACTAAGGACTTTAAACATGTCTTTAAGGGCCAAAGCAAATGGTTCTCTCGAGAAAATGTCCGTGAACCCTAGGTTCCTTCTAAACTACATGTTTGTAGTATCTCTTGGTCATTGGTCTCTTGAGGTATATAAAACTGGTTTCATATTTGCCTATGGCAAGATATTTGATACTTTATGTTAGAGAGCACAGGATTCCTGAGTCCGTAAAGATACTGTTCTTTTCATACAGGTAAAAATGGATGGACATGTAGAACTTTTGATATAGAAGAGTGGCTTTATTTATGCATGTCGTGCTTTTGGTGGACTTGTTATGAACATGACTATATCATAAAGTTCATGAGGGAGTCGAGCAGAGTAGATAGTATGCAAGAAAAGGAATTGAGCATCATAGGAGAGTCATTGTAAAAACAGTTAATGTCATACTGGGAAAGTATGGCAGGCTTTTTAAGATAGAAGTACTTTGTATCTGGGGAACTAAGACATTGGAAATAACTTCATATTGTCTTGGATTAATCAGATGTTACAGTTAAATACTCTGGTGATTATATAAATTATCTTAATGTCTACCACTTTGGTAAATAAGCAAAAATTTGATGATACATAAAATAAAAATTACAAATATTGTATGTTTTTAATTCATTAGCTTTCAAAAGTGATGGGTGCAAACTGGTGGTCTTATAAAATAGAGTAAAATTTCCTAGGGACTTGTCCAGTGTGCTCTATGGAAACATCATAGATACCTGAGCAGAAAAAAATGTTGACATGAGAATCAAAAAACCCAACACGGAAAAAAATGCTTCTTATTGTAATTTAACTTTGAAATGTGATATGGACAATTTCAAAATGATATAGGATCCAGAATTATGTTTCTTGTTTTGTTCACCATAACTATCTATATTAATTTTATTTTTGAATTGTTAGGATATGGAAGAAGTAAAGAGTTTTGGCAAATCAGCATTTTTCTAGTTGCAATAGAGGATGAGAAAAATGTTAGAGTAATAAAGATGGTATTACTAAAACAACTGAGCTTCTTGAAGCTACTGGACAACTTTATTTTATACACATACTTAAATATTTTAAATGATATAGAATTATTTATATTTACCATAACAAGTAAAAACAAAGGTGTTTTGGAATTAACAAGAGAGTTCTTGGATTTGCTTGTTTCAAGAAGGTTTGTGACAATTTGGAAGCTAAAACCTACAAAATGTTTGAACTAGGAAGATCAATGAACTTACTGTATTTATAGATAGAGAAGGGAAATGAAGAGTATAGATAACTGTTTACTATCTTCAATATTTGTTGGTGTCTATCCACTTAATTCAAATCTTTATTTTAAAATAATTATAAAATTTGCTCTTTATGATGATTGAAGGTCTAGAAATCTGTTTACGAAGATTCCTGAATTCTGTGTAAATCAAGGTAAAGTCCTTAGTAACATTGTACCCCTGGTATCTCATCTAGAAACCTTTGAAAGACTGTTCCTCTTGATTCTAATTGGAATTTGACATTTTGTGTAATGTTTTTAAATATTTAGTGTCAAACTATATCAGTCCATTTTTTATATTTGAATATGTTCTAGAGTTATATCTTATTCTAATTTCAATGTCGTTAAAAAACTAAAAAAATGAAGACAAAATTGGATCATCCAAAAATAAAAAATAAAAATAAAAATAAAAATAAAAATAAAAATCTCAATTCTTGTTCAGATCGAGTGAATTGGCCACCTATAGACAAATAAATTTTTCAACTGAGACTCAGTCAGAATTAGTTCCAAGAACTTTAGTCCTTGAGAAATACCTGGGGATTTAGTATAATTTGTCATTTCTAAAGACTTGGACCAAAAGCATTTCAAATCACGTTTCATAAATTATTTTATTTAGTGTAAATATAATACTTTCCCTTTTTTCATGATTATACACATTTCAAGTTATATAGTTCTTCTTAAATTTTCTTGTTTTTTATTTGTCATTTTCCTATTCTTTCCCTTTCTTCCAATTCTCCTTCCATTTTTCATCTCATATTTCCTGTCACTTCTGAACTTCACCAATCTCTTTTACCTGTCTTCTTTGGTTTTACATTCATGTATATTTTCATGTGGCTTTTAATGATTCAAGTCCATCTTCTGTTCTTCAGCAAGGATAAATTAGTTCCTGTTTTATGTCTGCTATAATTTTGTATTTTGACAGTTTGATAAGGATACACAGGCAGTCCTTCCCTTTATAGAGTCGTTGTCTAATTTAGGGAAACCTTATCAGTGAATTACATCAGTAGTAGGCACTATTAAGAAATGCATACATACATTAAATTTATTATTGAATGTTTATACTTTTGCCACTAAAATAATATGAATAGTATAACCTATTATTGGGTAAAAAGATGGAAATAAATTTTGAAGTACATATATATATTTATATACATATGCATATGTATATGTATATATATACTTCATATATATATAATTTGCAGTTTTGATGTCCTATTCTTACTGATAATATTTCTCTTTTATTTATTAAATTTTCAAATCTTTTGTGTGCTCTCAAAGATAAATTAGAGAAATATTAACATTTATTTAATATTTATGCATAGAATATTTACACAACAACTACATTATTACAGTTTTAGTTGCTTCACCCTAAATCTTTTTTTAAAATTTTTTTATTAGATGTTTTATTTATTTACAATATCTCCTTTCCTAAGTTCCCCTCCCCTCCCAAAAAAAACTCCTAAACTAAAACAAACCCCTGTTCCCTCCCTTCTTCCACTGCTCACGACTCCACCCCCTCCTGCTTACTGGCCCTGGCATTCCCCTACACTGGGGCATGGAACCTTCATGGGGCCAAGGGCCTCTCCTCCCATTGATGACCAACTTGGCCACCCTCTGCTATACATATGCTGCTGGAGCCATGAGTCCCACCATGTGTAGTCTTTGGTTGGTGGTTTAGTCCCTGGGTGCTCTGAGGGTACTAGTTAGTTCATATTGTTAGTCCTAAGGGGCTATAAACCTTTCAGCTCCTTGGGTCCTTTCTCTAGCTCCTTCATTGCTTTACCCTAAATCTTAAGAGAAAAATCAAAACTATTTTAAATGTATTTGATAAGGAATCTGAAGCTCACAGGTCTAAGTAATCTTTGTAATTTGAACCTAATGATGATATTCTGTTTATTCTATCATGTTGCTTCACCAGATATAAGAATGCAAGTAGATCTACAATATAGTGTGATAAATCCCTATACCAGGGAATTGAACAAACATACTTTCTATGAAAACGTTGTACTTTTCAGAGGTTTGGTATGGAAGATCATGAACTGGATAATCCAGGGTAGTAGTTCTCACTGAATCCTAGTGCTTTATGCACTGACACTGTGTTAGGATGCATATTCAGACATTTGAATTTGCCATAGTGGAAATATCTGGATAAATTTTGAAACACCTGCCATTTCTGTGTCTATCATGATAAAAAATGTGATCTGACAGTTCACTGACTTACATCACTCTGTGGCCCATCTTCTATCTTATAAGGAGCATCACTGTACCATATGTGGAAAGCAGTGAGATATTAAATTCAGAAACATTGCATAGAATAGAACTTACTTTTCTGTGTGGTCACTTTATTAAAGATCTATGGGCATATCTTTTTTTACTCTTTTTCTCTTAGTAAGTTATAATTAACAAATATTATATATTATGTAACTTTTTAATAAATATTTACAAACTGAAATAATTAAATCAGTCTAGTTAACATATACATAATCTTTCATGCTTATTTACTGTAAAATAATTTGAATTTCTACCCAGTTTTATCCAGAGTGAAACATGTTGTTATTAACTATAGTCAAAATAATGTATAATTAATCCTCCCAAACTAATGATCCCATCTTTCTGTATGTATCTTTTGACCAACATCTTCTCATTCTGTCTCCACAATCCATTTCTTTTATTTTATGATCTACCAATGTATTCTCTGATTCTATGACTATGATTTCAGATTCCACATTTCAGTGAGATCTTGAGTATTTTTCTTTTCTTTCTCCTTGATTTCTCTTAGTATAATGACTTCCAAATTTATTAACATTATTACAATATGCAGAATTCCATTTTTAAATGTTGAGGAATATTTCAAGGTATATGTGTGTGCCATTATGATTTCATTAGTGCACACAGGTTATTTTTATATATTGGTTTCTTGTAAATTATATTGAAATAAAAATTGAGAGATAATTATTCACTACAGTTATTTTATTTCTCCTGTATAAATATCCCCAAAAGTAATATTACTAGATCTTCCTAGATTCCAAGTTCTTTTTCTTTTCCATTTTGTTTTTATCCATTATTTTCTTCTTCCCTTCTCCTACCACCTGTCAATAGTCCATAGCTCCTCAGGTACGGATGGGACTTCATGAACATTTCTTTCTATGTTGAAGTCTAGTATGGCTTGAACTTTTGCAGGTCTTGTGCATGTGTTATACACCCTCTTCGTGAGTGTGAATGCAAATGTGCAACTGCCATTCTTTGTCTGCAAAACACCATTTCCTTGTACTTGTTCACCATGTCTAACTTTAAAAATCTTTCTGCTCCTATTCTACAATAATTCTAGAGCCTGAAGGGAAGGAGTGTGATACAGATATCTTTTTTAAGGCTGAAAATTCTCTGGTCTTTTATTGTCTTTTATTAGTCAGTTGTGGATCTCTTTCTTAATTGTAATTTATAGTATTATTTATCTTCCATAATGAGAATTGAGAGATGTATTAATCTGTGAATATAACAAGTCATTAGGAGTCTGTTTAATACTGTGCCAATTTAACAGAATAATACTAGTAGATTATCCCCTCAAATTGTGACCTTTGTCATCACTACTTCTTGGCCCTGTTTCAACTTAGAACAATCAACCTAATATTCACATGGAAGTTTCACCCTTATTGGTTAGCTTTCGTAAGGTGCTGGAAGGTGCTATGTATACTACTCAATGAGAAAAGCAGCCATAAACCTATATTTAAAGGTTTTGATAGTATTACTTTCAAGAAAAGTGAAGTGATGTTTCAGCATGAGTGAAATTTATACTTCTCTGTTAATTAGTCATGTCCAGAACTTGTTCAGATATCTGTTTGTCTTTAGGTTGGTTGGGACATTAAAGTACAAATTTCATACATCTCATATTTTTCCCTTCCATTCTATTAATATAATTATTATACTTTACAGCTTCTCCTATCCTCCTTTAGGTGCTACTGATAACAAAGCCAATGAAGAGAGTGAATTATTCTGTGACATCAGAGTTTGTGTTCCTGGGACTCACAAACTCCTGGGATATCCAACTGCTGCTCTTTCTGGTATCCTCAGTGTTGTATGTGGCAAGCATGATGGGAAATTGTCTCATAATTTTCACTGTGACTTCTGACCCTCACCTACATTCCCCTATGTACTTTCTTCTATCCAACCTCTCCTTCATTGATGTAGGTATTTCTTCTGCCACTTCACCCAAGATGATTTATGATTTATTCAAAAAGCACAAAGTCATCTCCTTTAGAGGTTGTATTATTCAAATCTTCTTCATCCATGCAATTGGGGGTGTGGAGATGGTGCTGCTCATAGCCATGGCCTTTGATAGATACATGGCCATATGTAAGCCTCTTCATTATTTGACTATGATGAACCCCCAGATGTGTATCTTCTTTTTAATTACTGCCTGGGTAGTTGGTCTTGTGCACTCTGTAATACAACTGGTTTTTATAGTAAATTTACCTCTCTGTGGTCAGCTATTGGACAGCTTCTACTGTGACCTTCCTCAATTCATCAAACTTGCTTGCATGGACACATATAGACTGGAACTACTGGTCTCAATCAGTAGTGGATTCATGTCTGTGGGTTCCTTCTTCATACTGATCATTTCCTATATTGTCATCATATTTACTGTTCTAAAACAC
This sequence comes from Montemys delectorum, assembly GCA_019843815.1. Classification (NCBI taxonomy): domain Eukaryota; kingdom Metazoa; phylum Chordata; class Mammalia; order Rodentia; family Muridae; genus Montemys; species Montemys delectorum. Next base: position 13,289 of record JADRCD010187012.1, on the reverse strand, counting down.
TCTTCAAATGGTTCCTACAAAGCTCTGTCTACACTTTCAGCTCATGTGACTGTAGTGGTCTTATTCTTTGGTCCTGCCATATTTTTCTATACACGGCCTTCTTCCTCTACACACCTGGATAAGTTTCTGGCCCTATTTGATGCAGTTGTTACTCCTTTTTTGAACCCTGTGATCTACACATTGAGGAATCAAGAAATGAAGATGGCAATGAGAAGAGTATTCAGACATCTAATGGGCTATAGACAAATCTCTTGAATAACTACATTGTGAATAACATTCACATTCCATTAAGCATGGAAATAATGTTTGGCCAATCTCTGAAGAAAACCTGTGTGTGTGTGTGTGTGTGTGTGTGTGTGTGTGTGTGTGTGTGTGTGTATTCATGCATATCTACCATTTTGTATGGTACTTATAAGGAAGGGATAATTTTTTTTCCAAATGAAGACAAAAGGTCCATGTATTCATAGTGCAAGGCTATATTAATCAGGAGCTTTAATTCTTAAGGATTAACACTGGTTTGAAACAAACTCTTAGACATACAGAAAAGGAAATGTTTCTTTAAGACTTTCATAACATGGAAAATTCTCATATTTAATAGAAAATGCTTTCATGAGCTGTAATTGCTGGCTACATTCCATGGAACATTTATCTTGGGACATTGAACTAAGTGATTTGCATGTATGTAACATTGCATACACTTGTTTTCAATTTTGAGGACTTTTCTGGTATTGGAAGGTTAGAGCTTTCAGGGAACCCATGGGAATCTAAAGTGTGCAAGTAGAAGTTTTGTGAACTATGTGTGGAAGAGCAAGAAGAAGCCAACAAAATGTACTGACAGTTTCCACTTAATGGAACAGTTTGCTATTCAAAGCCATTCAATTTCCATTCATCTTGTATATATATTTTCTCTGTTATCATAAAAATAATTTATTTTTTGAGGATTTTATACATGACTATAGTATTTATATCATCTTCATATTTCCCTCTTGCCCTTGTAACTCCTCTGTCCTTCCCCAACCTGTTTCAAATTCATGAGTCCTTCTTTAATTATTACTGCTGTGTGCACCCACAATATAGATAGCTTTCTGACAGTTGCTCTTCTGATAGGCACATGTGTTTATGCCTAACCACATGGGATTGGACAACCTATTAGGGATGTTATTTCTTGTCAAAAATGATTATACGCTCTCAAAATTCATTGATTTCCTATAGCAGAATGGCTTTAATAGGTTCTCTTCTAGAATCTAATGATGTCTACAACTATGGGAAATTTTCTAGGTTTACAGTACCAGACATGGATTTCCTTATGTTGAGTCCAATTGACAGCTATTAGTTATTTTTTAGGTGTAAATGCCATTCTTGCACTATTGGGTTTATCTTGCTAGGTTGGTCATTGTTATAGTTCATAGACTTTAGAGCTGGGTAACACTATTCATTGCTCTTCTCTTTTGAAGATTGAATAGCACCTTGAGATATTGTGGAATAACTGAATAGAGATAGAGAAGAGATCATATTACTTAAAGCAACAGAGATAGAGGAGTAGCGCTATCCCTGCTCATTGTCATAATGATGATGTCATTATGAGTGCCACATCCCAGATATATAGCTGCAAATGTTGACTTTTACCCTTCTGTGTGTTCCTACATTGGCATTACCAAAATTCAGATTATATTTTTATGTAAATAAAATATATCAATTTTAAAACATATAGAAATATGAATGAGAATAGTTATATGGCTTAGTGGACAAGGTATTTGATGCATAAGCATTAGGAATGGACATTATTACTAATACCTTGTTATGCTTGCATACAGGAACCTAGCATAACTGTCCTCTGAGAAGCTCTGCCCAGAAGCTGACTGAAACAGATGCAGAGACTCACAGCCAAACATTGGAAGTTGCTCTGGGACTCTTATGGAAGAGTTCAGGAGAAAGATAGTCTCAGAGGGGAGAGGAACTCCACAGGAAGAGAGTCAAATAACCTGGACCCTTGAAAGCTCTTAGAGTCTGAGCCACCAACCGAAGATCATACACAGGCTGGATCTAGGCCTTCCCACACATGTGTAGCAGACATGTATCTCAGTCTTCTTGTGGGCCTCTCAGCAACTGAAGCAAGGGCTATCCACAAAGTTATTGCCAGTCTATGGATGCCATTCCCCTATCTTGGCTGCCTTGTCATGCCACAGTGAGAGCGGATGTGCCTAACCCTGCAGAGACTTGGTGTGCCAGGATAGGGATACCTAGGGTGGGGCTCCATCATCTCAGTGGAGAAGGGGAAGGAGGATAGGGGAGCTGGGGGTGGGACCAGGAAGAGGGAGCAGTGATCTGGAAAAATGAGTAAATAAATTAATGGGAAAAAAGAATAGCCAGTTTTTAAAAAAAAAAAGAACAAAACAAACAGAAGGAAATGAACACAAGAAAAGTACATGAACCAGATATCGATACAAAGGTCTACTCATTTGCACACTTGGAAATTCTATAAAACCACTAAATGGAAGCCATAAGTGTATATCTATACACAAAAGACCTGTAGAGTAAAGAGAAAAAAATAACATAAAAAAGCCTGGACATGACATTATGAGACAAGGAACTGCCAATGATGCCATGGAGTTCATTTTCGGTTGGTCATCTAGTGCTGGGCATGCAGCCTATCCTCAAGATTAGTTTCTTTCTCCAGTAAGACTCCCTTGGAGAAAAATAAATTTTCATTTGCAAGTAGTTGTCAACTGAAGACAGCTTCTGGGTCACAGACAGGGGCATGTGCTCACTTCTCCTTTCAGCTCTAGGACCCCATGTGGTTCAGACCAGGGCAGACTCTGTGTGTTCATATGAGATCTGGCCACATTGATTTAGTAGACCTTGTTTTCTTGGTGTCATTCCTCCCCTCTCATCCTTCTTGCCTCCTCCTATATTTGCTTTGCCCGTTCTTCTTCTTGGAGGGATAAGTCAGTCAACCTGGGGCAGGTCCTAAATCCAAGGTGATCTTATCTCAAGAATCAGAGTGTTTCATGCTCTTTCAGGATCTGCACTATCTGTATTTGTTCCCATGTGATGCAGGAGAAAGCTTCTCTTATGACAGCCAATAAATACTTAAGAAAGATAATATTGAAAAATGACAGTCGCTTTTATAAATTGGGCAAAATTAGATATGCTCATGTAGAATAGTTAAAGTTGACTGTCAACTCTCATCTTGTAAAACCCAAACCAAACCAAACCAAAACTCAAAATTGATTAAAGATCTCAATGTGAGATGCTAATCTCAGAAATAAGTGCTGGAAAGCATGGGGAAATGGTTGCAGTGTTTAATCATTTCCTAAACTTTCTGAACCTACAAAATGTGAAACAGTCTTTGCCAGCTATCCATTTAAAATCAAATTCTTATCTTGCATACATAGAGAATAAAAAAATTATCCACCAAACATACTCATAATCCTGTAATAAATGGGCTAATAAACTGAGACAACTCTTCTTTTTTTCCCATTAATTAATTTATTCACTTTACATCCCCATTGAAATACCCCTCTCCTTCCAGTTCCCCCTCTCCTTCCAGTTACTCCTCACAAAGCCCTTTCCCCTACTCCTCCTTCCCCTTCATCTCTGAGAAGGGTGTGGTTCCCCCCTGGTTACCAATCCAACCTGACATCTCAATCATTGCAGGAGTAGGTACATCATTGTGGGGGCAATGGGCTGTTATAGGCAGCCTGGTTTTTGGTTGACCTAGGTTGAAAACCCTGGTGACCCAGCAGGGGATATAATCCTGCAAGGGACGGTAGGTAGGTGTTTTGCTACACTCCTAGACACCAGGCTCCTGACATGAGGCCTCAGCTCTCCATAATTCTGTGGCCATCAGTCACATAAGGGCAACTCCCCAACCCCCTCCACAGGTAGAGGACATGACCACAGATCACATAGCCTCAAGATAGATCTCCATTTTAATGAGATACCTAAAGGCCTGAAGGGCTTAGCTAATTAAGCACTCTCCTTCCCAGACACTCCTTGCAAAAGGTGTTTAACCTCAGACCTGCCCTGAGAAAGTGGAGTACGGGTTTTCTCATCTCCACTCTTCGCCATGACAATAAATATGTTAAAACCATGGACTGTCCCATTTCATCGTATTCCGCCATGGGGAACAATGGAGCAGGCCTTCATCTAAAGATCCAGCTGCCTAGTCTCCCTCAGAAAGCCTCTCAGCTCTAGCAAGAGCTCTCCTTCTCCTTTCCCTTTGGTCAGGACTAGATCCGTAGGCCCCCACTCCATTCTCAGCTCTTCTGAGGCATCCAGCAGAATCTAGGGTGCCCAAGAATCTGAGAACCTGCTGTCCTTGGCTTCTGTGCAGACCCCCAAGCCAAGTCTCGAAGTTCCCAGGGACCTCAGACTGCGCTCCCCAACTTCCGGAGCGGAGCCTCACTGATTCTCACAGCCCCACAATCATCAAGTGAGTGGTGATGCAGGACCCCGAGCAGATGCAGACCCCATCATTTAACCAACACATCGTCTCCCACTGAGGCCAGCTGAGACAGCTGAGGAGGGGGGACAGGATCCTGTCCTGTTGTTGGGGGACACACATGAAGAGCAATTGCACATCTGCTGCATATGTGTGTGGGGCCTAGGTCCAATCTTTGTGTGTTCTTTGGTTCGTTGGTCCGTCTCTGAGAGCCCATAGGGTCCAGGTTGGTTGACTGTGTTGTGATTCATTTTCTTTCTTTCTTTCTTTCTTTCTTTCTTTCTTTCTTTCTTTCTTT
>JADRCD010187011.1:0-17697 GCA_019843815.1 Montemys delectorum | reverse complement strand
GAGAGAGAGAGAGAGAGAGAGAGAGAGAGAGAGAGAGAGAGAGAAAGGAAGGAAAGAAGGAAGAAAGGAAGGAAGGAAGGAAGGAAGGAAGAAATTGTTTGTGGATTTTTCCAACTAGGACTTAGGGAGCCACAAGGTTCTTATCAGAAGAGGAGGAAGTGGGCTGGTGTCTCATGGGTTTTGTTGAAAAGCTGGACCTGCTCAGTTTTGATACAGAACCTTGGGAGGTGCAGAGAAATTAGACAGTACCAAACACACCAGAACTTCCCCATCTTCTGTTGAAATGAATTACTTAGAATTCTTACCTAAGAGGTTTGTTATTGTCGAGGTCCTCTCTGCAGACATTGGTGCAACAGAGAGGAGACTCTCAGTGCACATTAGAGCTTTGTATTTTTGACACCTTGATGTGAAATTTTAACAAGAAGTCCAGTGTTTGTTCCTGAGACAGAAACTCAGAGAAGAGTGACAAGAAGGACCACTTCTCTGGTAAATGCTTCCCAGGGTCTGTTAACATTCAAGGATGTGGCCATGAGCCTTACCCAGGAGGAATAGGAGCATCTAGACTATGTCAGAGGGCATTGTATGAGGATGCAACACTGGAGAATTACAGCAACCTGGCCCTGGTAGGATTTGATGGCGATGTTGTGGTTGTTCACGTCTTTCAGAAGGAGGGGCGAAGCAAAGACTCTGCTCAGTGGGTTGATACAGAGACTGAATGTGGCCGAATTGCAACAGTCTGGTCTCTGTGCCTCCATCTTAGGACTTGGAACTCAATAAGAATGGTAAGTAGATGAGGCACAGGTGGGTGAGTGGGCAAGACCCACTACCATGAGCGAGCCTGTGGTGGAGAGATGAGAGAGAAAGAGAAGCAGAATGGTTTGTGCACCATGAAGAGAGGGTAGCTGGAGACACCACCGTGGTGAGGATAAGAATCTGATGTGAGGAGCCTGCTCTGTCACCAGAGGCCATGGTAATGTTGGCCTGTGCTGCCTCTGAGGACCATGTCTGGGTCTGTGACCCTGCCACAGCGGGGGTCCTTGAGGATGGCTGTGGCCCATGTTATCACCAAAGGCCATATGGACACCCCTGGTCCGGGCTGCCTTCTGGGGCCGTGTTGATTCGATGAGCAGGCTCCACCCCTCACCCACTGAGGCACACAGGAAAGCTGATGAGCTATGCGGTCCTGTGGGTGTGAGAGAGCTGTCCATTCCCCTTGCCAGTTGATGCAGGGAAGAGAACTGGTCCCACCCCTCTGCTGGGCAAATCAGGAGAGCTGATGTTGGTGGCATGGACTCAGGAGAGCGGGTGGCATGACCAACTCAGCTATGATCCAAGGCTTTGAGTTGGCCCAACCCAACATCTACCCCTTGTGTGAACTGCTGGAGTTCATGAACCAAACCTGCAGGATCTCAATGACAAAGGGCAACAGCAGGATATCCAGGAGGAGTCCTATTGAGGATCTAATGTTGATGTTGTAGCAGAAGCCAGAGGCCTTGAACCAGACTAATGACTCCTTTCGAAGAACATTCATTTGCAAATAAAGATGTTTGGGCAAAAGGGTGCACTGTGGGACACACTACAGGTGCCTGTGAGATTTTTATTTTTAATTACTTTGTTATTTTGTGTTTTCTTTTTGAGGGGAGGTTGCTAGGCCAGAGGTCAAGTATGTAGGGACAGAGAGACGAGTGGGATTGGGGTGCATGATGTGAAATTCACAAAGACCCAATCACAAGTTTAAAAAAAAAAAAAAACTGAAAGAAAAGAAATGCTTTGTGGCCAGTGAGGCAGTTCATCTGGCAAAGGCAGTTTGGTAGCTGAGTTTGAGCCTTGGGAATCCATGTAGTGGAAGGAGTGAACGGACTCCTGAAAGTTGACCTCTGACCTGTACACACTCGTGCTACGGTGATGGAACACAAATGAGTACAAACAAACAAGTGTGAAGACGATGGTTCAGCATGGTGCTGTGCACACCTGTGATCCTAAGACTTGGGAAGACAGGGCATGGCACCTCCAGTTTGAGGCCAACCTAAGCTACAAACGAGGCCCTGTCCACATCCATCCATCCATCCATCCATCCATCCATCCATCCATCCATCCCGCTTACAGCCACTTTTAGTTGGTATCGGGATCTTTTGGTATGTGTCATACTATCCAGCCATTTCAAACTGTTAGGTAAATGGTGTTGATGACTTACTGCTCTGTAACCAGTCATCCCCCAAATAGTGTCGCAGCAAACACTATCTCAGAGTCTCTGGGAAATAATTTACGAGTGGTCGTGCTCTGGGTCTATTAGCCAGGCCATAGCCTAAGCTATCCGTGGGGCTGTGCTCCGCCTAAGGCTAACGGGGAAAGCTCTTTTTCAGTCTCATTCTCCAAGGCTGCAGCATCCCGCTTCTTGCTGAAGTTTCTCCAGCGATCAGGGAGGGAGATGAGGAGAAGGAACTGCTTTTAGGAAAGGGAAGAGGTGAAACTTACTGATTGTAATTTGGAGCTTAAGGGTCTCCTAAAATGTACCTGTTTGTTAAAGGCTTGACCTCAGGTGATGTTCCTGGGGGAGATGGAAGCTTTGTGAGGCGAGGTTCCTTTCAGTATGTTTTCTTTTTCTTTTTTTTTTTTTAAAGATATTGTTGTGCTGTTGATTAGGTAGGGAGAGGGAGACATCAAAGGCTGTCCTTAGACTTTTAGAAATCCTCCTGCCTTGGTTTCTTGGGTGTTGAAATTATAGGCAAGTGCTACCATGTTCCAGACCTGGGGGCTACTTTAGAGAGAAGAACAGGTCAATTTGGTTTTTGGAGACAGAGGACTCAGAAGTGAAAAGGGGCAGCTTAGGATCTAGAGGTAAAAGCTCTTTGTGTGTGTGTGTGTGTGTGTGTGTGTGTGTGTGTGTGTGTGTCTATGTCAAGGCCAGGAGTTCCAGAGGGTGGTAAGGTGGGCTAAGGGGATAGAATATCTGCGACAGGAGAGAGAAGCAGAAGCCATATCTTCCTGTGCTTCAGCACATAGAAAGGGCTAAGAAGAGAGGGCAAGGGTAGACTCGGGTTTAGAAATGGAGGACATGCTATGATAGAACAGACACTGCATAATGGCTGTTCCTGGTTGTCAACTTGACTATGTCTGGAATGAACTACAATCCAGAATTAGAGGGCTCACCTGTGATCCAGATCTTGAGGCTGGAAGACACATGTTTCTGACTTGGACCTTGGCATGGAGATCTTGAGGCACAGTGGCCATGAAAAGCTTAGGCCCAGGTGAGGTAGTACTTACCTTTAATCCCAGGAGATTGAAGCAAGGAGATCTCTGAGTTTAAGGTCAGCCTGGGACAAAGGAAGTTCCAGGTCCAGGTGTGGTGGTACACACTTTTAATCTGGGCCACACCTTCTGCTGAAGGCCTACATAAGGACATAGGAAGAAAGAAAACTCACTCTTCTCCTGCTTGCACTTACTTGCCAGCACATCTGTTGGAACCAACTTCTACAGCTTAGACAGAAGACCAGCTGAAACAACTAGCCTTATGAGACTGAGCAACTACTAGATTCTTGGCCTTCCCATCCACAGCTGTCCATGGTTGGGTTAGTTGGACTACAGACTGTAAGTCATCACAATAATTTCCCTTAATATAGACAGACTAAACTCTGTGACTCTAGAGAACCCTGACTAATACACAGTGATGGCTATTCTTGGTTGTCACCTTGACTACAGCTGGATTTAACTGAAACCCAAGCATCTAGTTACACCTTTGAGGAACTTTTCTTAATCCAATAGTCTCTGGTGGAAAGACACACCCCAAATCTGGATCTTTTGAGGTGGGACAATACACTTTAAATCTGGGCCACATCTCCTGACAGCCTATATAAAGGACATGGAAGAAGGAAGTCTTGTCCTGCTTGCTCTCTATCACTGGCAAGTCCATCCCTTCACTGGTATCAGAGCCTACTTCTCTGAGACTCCAGCATATACTGAAGACCAGCCGAGGCATCCAGCCTCATGGACTGGACAACTACTGGATTCTTGGAGTTTACCAATATTGGACTAGCCTATAAGCCACAAATCCCATAAATATATATGGAACTTATTTGCTCATATATATGGGACTTTAAATATATGTGTGTGTATCTATGTATCTATGCATCTATGTATCTATGTGTCTTAGTCCGGATTCTCTAGAGTTACAGAACTTATGGTAGTCTCTATGTAGTAAAGGAATTTATTGATGACTTACAGTTTGTAGTCCAACTCCCAACAATCAACTCCCAAAAAACGGTTGGCAGCAACTGTGAATGGAAGTCCAAGGATCCAGCAATTGCTCAGTCCCACAAGGCAAGCAGGAGAAGCAGAGAGAGCCTTCCTTCTTCCAATGTCCTTATATAGGTCTCCAGTAAAAAGTGTGGCCCAGGTTAAAGGTGTGTGAGACCACACCTTTAACCCCAGATGACCTTGCTTGAACTCGTAGATCTTCCAGTCTTAATCCTCTAGGATTCATAGCCACTATGCCACCACACCTTTAATCCCAGATGATCTTGATCTCATAGAGCTTTCTATGTTAATCCTCTGGGATTCATAGCCACTATTCCTCAAGGTCTCCATGCCAAGATTCAGGTCAGAAACTTGTATCTCTCAGCCTTCAGATTAGGGCCACAGGTGAGCCTTCTAATTCTGAATTGTAGTTCATTTCAGATATAGTCAAGTTGACAACCAGGAATAGCCACTACACTATGTATCTATCCATCTATCTTATCAGTTTTGTTCCTCAAGAGGACCCGACTAATATGAACACTAATATGTCCAGTTCCTCAGAGGGCGGGGGGGGGGGGGGGGGGGGGGAGATCTTGAGTTTAAGGCCAACGTGGACTATATAGTGAAACATCTCAAAAAACAAATTGATCAAACAAAAATTTTAGATTGTTAACCTTTTTAGGTCTTTATGTGTATAAATTGCAGTGAACCTTAGTAGTTAGTATTATTCCCATTATAAGGAAATTACAGGGGCTGGAGAGATGGCTCAGCAGTTAAGAGCACTGCCTGCTTTTCCAGAGGTCCTGAGTTCAATTCCCAGCAACCATAGGGTGGCTCACAACCATCTGTAATGGAATCTGACGCTCTCTTCTGGTGTGTCTGAAGACAACAACAATGTACTCATCTACAAAAAATAAATAAATCTTAAAAAAAAAAAAAAGGAAATAACAGAGTGGTAAATCTGGCTAGTAAGAAAGGGTCCCGGATCCACAGGTGGTGGTGGCCCACACCTTTAGTCTCAGCACTGGGGAGGCAGAGGTAGGCAGAACTGTGAGTTCGAGGCCAACCTGGTCTACAGAGTGAGTTCCAGGACAGCCAGGGCTACACAGAGAAACTCAGTCTTGGAAAAAAAACAAACAAACAAACAAAACCAAAACGAGGAGGATGAAGAGGAAGAGGAAGAAGAGGGGGGTCTTAGAATTCGGGTAGATTCTACAGTGCCCCTTACTCTTCTTGAAATAACTGAGAAACTCTCACTTGTTTTTGCTTCCTTATTTGCCTGAGAAATATTTATATATTCTAGACACAGTGGAATCTCAATAAATAGCACACTTCTTGATCTTTCTGTATACCTTATACTTTATGCACACATACTTATATATAATATATACCCACACATAATTTTTTTTTAAATACAGTCCGATTATGTAGCCCAGGCTGGATGTGAACACACACACTAGGGAGCCCAGGATGGTCTGGAAATTCCAGTTTTCCTGTCTGTGTCTCCTCAGTACTGGGATTAAAAGGCATAAGCCATAACACCAGGGCCTTCTATATTTATTATTACTATTGTTTGTTTTTTGAGACAGGGTTTCTCTGTGTAGCCCTGGCTGTCCTGGAACTCACTCTGTAGACTAGGCTGGCCTTGAGATCTGCCTCCCTAGTCCTGGTTTTAAAGGCATGTACCTGCCTGACCCACCTGACCCACCCATACTATTTTTTTTTAAGATTTTATTTATTATTATACATAAGTGCACTGTAGCTGTCTTTAGACACACTCATGAGGGTTGGTTGTGAGCCACCATGTGGTTGCTGGGATTTGAACTCGTGATCTTTGGAAGAGCAGTCGGTGCTCTTACCCGCTGAGCCATCTCACCAGCACTTTAATCCCAGCACTTGGGAGGCAGAGGCAGGCAGATTTCTGAGTTCCAGGCCAGCCTGGTCTACAGAGTGAGTTCCAGGCCAGCCTAGTCTATACAGAGAACCCTGTTTTGAAGGGTCTCAATGTATCTCAGGCTGACCTAGAACTTTCAGTCTTGCTTGCTTATCCCTGTAAGTCCTAGTACAATAATTTTCCACCTATCCGGGTACATGCATCCTGCAGTACTTTGCAGTGGCTGGCCATGAAGGACACTTTGGATTTCCATAATAGAGAACGGTAGCCAAGGGACATTCGATCCAGATTTCAGTGAGGCCGACAGTGAAGGCCTTAAATAAACAGAGGCCATGAGTTTTCGCAGGCCAGTGTTATCTGGTTGGGAAATGAGCACCTTAGGTAGTAAGCCAACTTGGTAGGGCAAACCTAGCACGAGAATACAGCACCTGAGTACAGGGTAATGGTCTGCTGGTCCAGCCGACCTGTTAAACTTGGAGGATAGGGATGGCGCGCTAAAATGAAAAACTAACCCTGTTCTGTGACTGAGAGGGAACGCGGTGTGTCTGAGGTGGCTTGGAGGGATACCTAGAAAACACTAGGTGCCTAAGGCATTCTGGAAGGTAGCTCATGTGTAGATCCCCTCCGGGGCTGAACTCAGGCAGCCAAGACGCTGGCTGGTGGGGAAGGAGGAGTAAGAAGAAAAAGAGGCGGGAGCAAGTCCGCTCCGTACGGAGCCGGGGACGAGAACGCCGGCTTCTCCGAAACCTTGCAGGAAGGAGAAGAACGATCTTGCAGAGCCCGCCCGCGCGCTTTTACGGACCGCGCGCCTCGCACACGGGCTCCTAGGCGGGGCGGGGTCGGGGGCGTGACGGGGGCGGGGCCTCGGGCGCGGGCGTCGCGGAGGGAGGGTGTCACGCAGAGGGAAGCGGCCCGCGGCGGAGGGAGGGGAGGCCGAGTCCTGGAAGTGGAGCTCCGCGCTGGGACTGGTTCCTTCGCAGCCATTTTCTGTCCAACCAAACAGCCGATTGGAGACGGGAGCCAACCAGGGCTGCATTGGAGGTTTGTGTCTCGCTTCGGCCAATGATCGCTCCTAAACCGACTCCACTTTAGCTCGAATGAAATGTCCGTCTCCTCCCGGCGCCGTCCCCGCCGCCAACGCCGCGGCGGTCGGGGGCACTCGCAGTCCGCAGCCTTCGGGCCGGCCGGGCCTCCGGGCGAGGCCGCTGTGCTTCGGGCCGGGCCGGGCCGGGCGCGGGACGGCGGGCGCTTTGTGCGCGGGGCCGCGAGCCCGGGTCGGGCTGGGCCGGGCGGCTGCGGGGCTCTCGCGGCGGCAGCCCCGGGCCGGCTCCATTTTGTCCCGGGAACCGGCGGGCGGGGAACGCTGCGCCCCGGAGCGGCCGCTTTGTCTCCCGCATCCCGGCGGCGGCGGGCGTTGGGCGCGGGCGGCGGGGGGATGCACTCCGCGGGGCTACCCGGGCACCTGCGAACCGAGGTGGCGGGTCCCCGCGAGGAACGAGCGGCCTGGCGGGCCCCCGGCCCGCTCCGCGCCTACAGCATGCAGCCATCTGGCGGCTGGCTCGCCCAGGACTTGCCCCGAAGGTGGGAAGGGAGCCTTGGAGGGTTGCACGGTGGTTTCAATCACCCGAGTTGGGGGGGCGGGAGGGTCTGCGAGAACAAAGAATTTACCGAGCACCGGCAGATCGTCCTCTCACGCCTAAAGTCTACAACGGGGCTGTTTGATTTAGGCAAGATTAGGTAGCAGGCGACCTTTAAAAAAAATGGCATCCCGCTAATCTTCACAGACAGACCCTAGTTTTGTGGATGGTGCCACAAATCATCCAGGTGGCTTCAGCTCTCCGTCAGGAAACTGATCGGTAACAGAAAGTGATGGCTCAACTGGTCAGTAGTAGTGGCATTAATAAATAGGAGCTTTATGGATGAGATATTGAGAGTTTAACCAGAATTCCTTTAAAAGGCAAATTATTCCTCCTCTGCTGCTCTTTGTAGCTTAATTTAAGGATTCTATCGATGCAAAGCTGTTGTTGTCGATGCCAAAGAAAGGAGGTTGGAGGAAGGGAATACTGCTTTTCTTGGATACAGATTTGCATTTCTTCAAACATCAAGCAGATGTATGCATTCCCTTGAGCTATTACACAGATTTTAACTTTCCCTTAGGAAAATGCTTTCCATATGAAGAGATACAGTAATTTTTATTCTTAATGGACCTAATCTAAATATATCCTTCCAACTATTTGGGTTGGTGAGGCTCTCGCCCCATACCCAGTCTAAGCAAGGTGCATAAGCATTACCCAGCCTCCAGTGTTTGAGTGTTCAAACACACTTTTTAAAGCTACAGGAACAGTTTTGGATCTGGAAAAGGGACACATATGGGAAGGCAACATAGATTACTTTTAAGATTACAGCGTCAGGCAGTTTTTGCTGTCTGGGCCTTTTTAAGTGCTGATTTTTAAAATTCAACAGCCCTGTTTTTTCCCTGCTGTGTACTGCACCTCATGCTTCGATTCGAATCAGAAGCCCATCCTTTAAAAGGATGTTTGATTTGCACCTCCCTCCCATTTAATTGTTTCCTTTGGAAAAAAGGGGAACCAGCAAATAAGGTCCCGTACTGTCACTGCTTGCTCTGCTGTTTATGCCTTACAGTGAGACCTAAGTACTGTCTCGATGCAACTTCAGTTCACAGTGATGGGTCTTCAAAACTATAAAGGCCCTGTGGATTTGTTTTGGTGTGCCCTCTTGGCCGTGTGTGTCTATTTTTCCAGCAGGACATGAGATAATTTCAATGCATTATAGTCTGACATGTTTCCTCCCTTTTCAGTTTTAAAATGTGTACATCTCTGAAACCCTTAAAAGCCATCCTCAGAAATCAAGTTTATGAGTAGGGTGTTTATGTCCTTGGTGTTAATATTTTATGAAATTTAGATGTGTGAGTTTTCAGTCTCTTGCATAATATATAATTTGGTCCCTTATTTGGAGTATTGTGATGAATGTTGATTATTAAAACAAATTCAGGGTTATGTTAGAAAGCCATTTCCCCCTTTCCCTGTAGAATTAACTTTTTACCCTCCATTGATTAAGTTTGGCAGGTAAGATGGCCTGTGTCCTCTTTAATTTTAAGAAAGCCTATAGTGTATACACTTTTACTATTAATAGATGTTTGTATGTTTGTCTTTTAGGTTAAAATTGAACAAGGATCCACCACCTTTTTGACAGGTATTTGAGAACACCACTGGTACACAATTCTGACAGTATTTCATGACAGTAAGTATGTTTTATTTAATCATTTTGGTTGATTTTGTATGAAATTAAAGGATAGCCAATGTATTGGAGAGGACTGTGTAGTGATTCTTAAGTTTAGGCAGACTCCCTGTGCTAAGTCCCCTTAGCCTCTTGTTGGCTACTGGCACATGCTCTCTGATTCCTATGGCCCCCTCAGTGCCAGAAAAATGTCTGGTAAAGAGGCTGCCAGCCTGTCTGTGGGCTGTCTGCTCAGCTGGCAGGGTATTACTGAAAGTGAATGTGGTATGTGCCAAATGGAACAGGCTGAATCTCCCTGCGCACGGTGCTAAGAAGAGGGGTGTGGTTGACCTGGGAATGTCAGGGATCCTCCTGGCCTTAACAGGGCCTAAACATGGTAGCATATGGCTAGGTCAAGGGTGTCAACCCAAAACAAAAGCCTGGACACCCCAGCGAGTCCTAGTCTTGGAGTGGAGATAGGTGGGCACTTTTCCAGATGGGGATTTCACAGGAAAATGCTGTGACGACCTCCTACCTGGCCGGTCTTCGTTTTCTGGATCTGGCTCAGCTATGGTATCTGTGACCTCGGGTAGGGTACAGTTCCTCTGAGTCACTGTTGCTTCACTCTTCAAAGGAGAGGCCTGCATTTATTTGGTGGTCCTCCAGCGTACTCTAGTACTAAGGATTTTGTGAGGTTATGAAGGGAACCTTCTTGTAAAACTATGAAGAGGTTTAGATTTGATGCAAGAGATCTTGTGGAAGGGTTTTTTTGAGTTAGTCTTGACAGGGGTAGGTGGTGGTCCAGTGGACAGAACAGGAGGGGCAGATCCAGGTAGAGACCGGAAAACAGTGTTGGCATAGTTAGAGTAGATGTGGTGTTCTATTAGAACTGCGGGGATAGGGGAGATGCCTTACACCCAGTGTCTTAGAGTTCACTGGTGGATGCTTGTATGTAAGGCAGGGGATGCTTATAAATTGACTTTCTGAGAGCAGAGGTGACATTTAATGAGTTCACCAAAAGGGGAGGAAGAAAGAGCAAACAACAACCTTGGATTGAAACTGACAATTAGGGGATAGAGTAAGATTTTTGCTTTGGCGGTCTGGGGAGAAGGGAGGTGGGACAGGTGGTGTCAATACCACCACTGGCAGGGCTCTGGCGGCCTTCAGAGTGGCTTCCTTGGCTTTTGGAGGTTAGACGCACACACTGGGGAGTTTAAATGGGAATGGAAAGCTGTGTGAGAACCATGCATTGCAGAGGAGAGGCAGGCAGAGGAGGTTTTCACAGCCACGAGAGCACTCTGGGTTTGTAATGAGCAGGCACGTGGGAGCGAGGATAAGGAAGTGGGTGGGGCTGAAAATATAGTCGAGATGAGGATTCCTGATGCTGTTTCTTACTCCCAAAAGATAAAGAGCAGGTAGGAGGGTAGGTTGTATATGAGAGCAAAGGTCTTTGTGCCTGGAAAGGAGATTTGAAAAAACAATAATGACCGTAGGTTGATGCTTTACAGGCATGAGGTAGAGTGAGAGGAGGACTTGTGAAGCTGGGTTCTCTCCTTTCATTGTGTATTCAAGGGATCCAACTCCCGGTTGTTAGGCTTGGGGGCAAGCAAGTTTACCTGCTGAGCTGTCTTGCAGGCCCATAGCCATTTCTTAAGCTGCTGCATAGGGCCATGAGCATCTCCTGAGGGATTTAGAAGTGCTCAGAAAATCAGCACAGTAAAGAAGACAATGTTTGCTCTACCTGTCCATCTAATGTATTCACAGGGGATCAGTATGGGTTAATATTGCTGCTTTAAAAATCAATAACATGTATCATCACATCATAGTTAAAGAACAGTATCATCAGCTCAGCTAGATAGCATAATCACTGAACCTAATGAGATGACCTCAGGACCTCAGTCCCCTGGGCTTAGGAAGTGCCTCGGGTGCACACAGCTGTAAACTTGTGATAACGAGCAGGACTCCCAGCCCTGAACATGTGCTGGGCATCATCTTACCCACTTCCTGCCATGGCAACAGTGCCACACATCCTCTGCCTTCTGGCTCTCTCCCTCCCTCCATTTTTTGTGCTGGATGATACCCTGCTTTTTTTACTAAGAATCCCCCTTTGGTGGCTGTTGTCCATAAGATAACTGCTTAGCTTATCAACCCAACAGTGTTTCCTATTTCTTCTGTTTGAACATCTTCTTGCTCCCCACTAACCCCCTTTTTATCTCAGTTTAAATATCATCTTTTTTATTTGTTTATTTTTTCAAGACAGGGTTTTTCTGTAGTCTTGGCTGTTTTGTAGACCAGGCTGGCCTTGAACTAAGAGATCTGCCTGTCTCTGCCTCCTGAGTGCTGGGATTAAAGGCTGCTGGCTAAATGCTATCTCCTGATGGACCTGTTCTGGCCCCTCAGACTAGGCTAGTAAAGCCCCTTTGGAATAAGGGACTAGCAAAACCTCTGGGTTTCTTAGTACATGGCAGCATTAGCAATTGGTTGACTGATTGTCATTATTTATATAAACATTTAACAATACCAAGTATGTGTGTGTGTGTGTATACTATAGATAGATACATAATGAGACACATAATGCTAAACATATAACAACCTGGAGTATTCCCATTATAGCATGCTCCGTGTTTACAGATGTCTCCTGATCCATGCTCCAGCCATGTGAGCAGAAGTCCTCTGCTCATCCACCTTACTCAAGTCCACATAGACTGCTCTGCACTCCTCACCTGGCCCTAGATTGTGTAATATTGTTTTTTCTGCAGAATGAGGACAGAGCTTTTATCTGTGTTACTGTTAGATGACCACACAAAGCATGGGCCAATGAACACTGCCTAGTCTGTAAAATATTTGTTGTCTGACTTTCATCTGCACTCTCGTTCATAAAACATCATAGGAAAACAAACCCTTAGACCAATATAACAAGTTTTCCCTTTGTTCCTCACATGGAGCAGTTACTAGCACACTGAGAGACCCAGAGCTTAGGCTGTTACCTGAAGGAATGTTGCTGCTGCTGTTGGCTTCAGACAAGTGAATACCAAATGTTTGGAGATTTCAGAGTAGGATAAATCAAGAATTCCAGCAGGGAAGGTGTCTTAGTCAGGGTTTCTGTTTCTGCACAAAACATCATAACCAAGAAGCAAGTTGGGGGAAAAAGGATTTATTCAGCTTACACTTCCACACTGCTGTTGATCACCAAAGGAAGTCAGGACTGGAACTCAAGCAGGTCAGGAAGCAAGAGCTGACGAAGAGGCCATGGAGGGATGTTCCTTACTTGCTTGTTTCCCCTGGCTTGCTCAGCTTGCTTTCTTATAGAACCCAAGACCAGGGATGACACCACAAGGGACCCTCCCCCCTTGATCACTAATTGAGAAAATGCCTTACAGCTGGATCTCATGGAGGCATTTCCTCATCTGAAGCTCCTTTCTCTGTGATAACTCCAGCTTGTGTCAAGTTGACACAAAACCAGCCAGTACAGAAGGGAATATTGGAATTAAAGTCTGAGTGGGATTTAATGGCAGAAAGAGTCAAGGAACAGAAGGCTGTGGAGTTGACAGAACCAAAACACACACAGTTAAGCAGAAGACACGGCTTTAGAAGACGAAGAGGCAAGCCAGTGCCTGCAGTAACTGCGTGCCAAGTGCCGTCTTTGCAGCTCTGCCACTAATTCTGACAGCTGTGAAATAGTATTATCTGCGTGCTTAGAAGGCTAGTGCAGGCAATCCACACGATAACCAGCAATTCTAGAGTACTCCAAGATGAGAAGAGTCAGCTTTCTGCTTTAGTATCTTTGGTTGTATTTGTGAATCAGTTCATCTCTAGATCCACCTAGCACCTTGAGCAGACTCCTGCTCGGCAACTTGGAGACTCATTTCCTGTGGACATCCACTTAGCCAAGAATTCCTGCTGTTAGACCTCACCAGTCAAGACTTGCTTCCAATTTTGGGTTCTGAGACAAAGCTTTTGGTTGTGTTTCCTGTAAAGCAGTGAGCCCTCAGCTACTCTACTAGAGCATCTCTCCATGGCCAGCAGGCCATTGTTGTATCCATGGAGGGCATTTGTGGTTAGAGAAGTAGCATTTTCTGTTAGAATGATGGTTGACATTCCTGTGCATTGGTGTTCTGCGGGAAGGAGGGCAGAATTGTTCTGTGGACAAAGAAACTAGTGGGTGGGTCAGAGACCCTGCATCTCTATAGACTTACAGGCTCCTTGAGACAGCTATGACTCATGAAGTGTATCTGTGTACAGCTAAATTAGATGTCAAAGCTACCAGATGCATGCAAGACATGCCATGTTGGAAACTTGGAAACCAGCCTGGTATGAGCGTATTCGAGCAAACCCTCAGGGGCGGAAACTACTATTAGGAGTGAAGGCTGCAGTTCGTGCGGCTCCTAGGCCTTAGTTCAGTTTGCCAGGTACAGTCCACCTGCTCAACTGGAGGTAATGCAGCCTTGAGTTCTCCGTGCACACAGGCCAGTCCTTCTTTGTACACTAGAAAGCTTTTGGGCCCACTTATGGTGACATGAAATAGGATCAGTTCAGGGCCAGTGGTTTACTTCCCCCACCCAGATTATTTGTTTTAAAGTTCTTAGTTCTTATAGCCCTAAAGAGACTGAAAACGAAAACAAACAAACCAGTCAGGGCTGCAGAGATAACGTTGATTCAGTACTTGCCACACGAGGGTCTGAATTCAGCCTTCAGAACCAGCCATATGAAAAGGCCAGACGTGGTGTGCGCAGCCCCAGGTGGGGTTGGAGACCGGCCAGACAGCCAAGCCTAATTGGCTAGTTCCAGATCAGTGAGAGACTGTCTCATAAAACAAGGTGTCTGGCCCCTGAGGAGTGACAGCTGAAGCTGACCTCAGACCTCCACAGGCATAAATAGTCACTGCGGGTCTCATTCTTGTCTTTGGTTGTACTTGTACTATCTATATTCAAGCCTCCTAGATATTTCCTTCTCTTTAAAGAATCAAAACGAGTGAGGAGCCAGGGGAAGAGAAAAGACTTGTATTAGACTCAGGCAGTGGGCTCATTCAGGCCCTGATGGAAAGCTTGGCATGGGGGTGTGTGCATGGGCAGGGGGCTGCCAGCTCAATCAGACCCCACAGGGGGAACAGCAGGAGCAAATGCAACTTTTAAGTCTTTGGGCCTCTAAGCCTCACAGGACAGCTGAAGGGGATGGGCTGGCCGACTTCCTGGGACCTGCTCTGCTTACTTTGACTTGGATTGTAAGGAAAAAGTGTCTGGCAAGTTAAGGTCGACCGTATGGTATTTGAGGGTTATGTAGTTGAAAGGCAAAAGGTATATACTGTGGTATATTCATTTTCTTTTGTTCCTCTTGAATTTATACTTATTACATATGGAAGATGGACAGGAATGTTGAATAGTTAGCAAATTATTGAAACATTTCCCAAGTCAATTTTTCTTTCAGTAAGGTAAACTGAAAAATATATTGGTCCAGCGAGTGACAGTAAGTGGAGGGTCTTGTTTTCTGACGTGCACGAAATACTTTGTCTCTTTAGATGGATGGCGACAGCTCTACCACAGATGCTTCTCAACTAGGGATTTCTGCAGACTACATTGGAGGAAGTCATTATGTGATCCAGCCCCATGATGGTAAGGCCACAGCTAGAGCTAGACCTCATAGGTCACCAGTGTCTTCACAGTAGAGTGGGCATCATATGCCTCTGCTCTCTGGAGTCTAAACAAGCCTGGTCTAGTGGTGCAGACCTGTAATCCCAGCTGTTTGCAGGCTAAGGCGGGAGGGTTACAAGTTCAGGACTGGCTTAACCAAATTTCTGAGACCCTTTATCAAAATAAGAAGTAAAGGCCGGATGTGTTGGTGCACAGCTTTAATCTCATTGCTCAGGAGGCAGAGGCAGGCAGATCTCTGAGCATGATGCTAGCCTGGTCTACAGAGCTAGTTTCAGACTAGGCAGGGCTTCATAGAGAAATCCTGTCTTAAAAGAAAAAGGAGTGGAGAAGAGAGAGGAAGGGAAATGAGAGAAAGAGACAGATGTACAAGTTGGGGATATAACACAGTGCTGTAGACTGAAGGCAAGGCCCTTGGTTAGTCCAGATATCCTGAAAGCAAACACGCTAGATGAGAACCCTATCATCTTTATTAGATATAGTCTTCAGAAGAGTGCTGAGTTCTAGAAAGAGCTCTACTATAAAAGTGTGTTTTAAAAAAAAATTCAAAACTTATCACTGACTCCCTGTAAACAGTAAATAAGAGGAGTTCTTACGTTAATATGCTGGAAATAATTTGCTTTTGTGCCATTTGTAAATTTAAACAATATTTAAGGAGCTGTGAAGGGATTTGTGTTAGTAGATTCTATATTATCATTATCCAATTGGATCAGTAATCAAATCTATAAAATTTAATATAAACTTTTTATGAACAAGTTTATGTAAATGCTAGAAGCTTTATACTTTATAAACTTAACATATACAGGCTTATATGTACTTGCTTTGGATACACATAAACCTTAGTCTAGTGATATGTAAGGAACATAGGTTACTGACTGAGTTTTATAGCTAAGTTAGGCACTGAATGAGCCCTGCCTCTGCCACTGCAGGAGACTGAGCCCAGGACCTCATGGCAGCCAAACGCTCCACACCAAGCTACATCCCCATCTGCTCTGTAGAACCACGTCCCTGTCACACAAAGCTGATTTGTAGGGAAAGAAATGAGAAGTGAAAGAACTATCAACTGTTCAGAGAGCCAGCAAAGAGTACTAGCCAAAGTGTGTTGCATGAAGTGGGGGCACCTTGGAAGGTGCCACAGGGATCAGAGTGGAGCTTTTTGAAGAATGGGTGGTGGGAATTTCCATGACAGTGAAGACAAGGACTGCTAGGCACTGGGTATGAGATTAGTGGGTCAGTGGTAGCCCTGAGGAATCGTGCAAAGAACAGTTATGCTGTCTAAGAAGCACTGGGTAATGAGCCACATGGCTCCTGCTTTAGACCATTGCAGATAGTCTTTTCAAGGGTGAAGCAAAAATTATGAAAAGCTTTATAAACTATTATTTTTACTTATGTGTGTGTTCCTGGGTAAGCTTATGTGCACCGTGTGTGTGCAGTTGCCTGTGGAGGCAGAGGGCGACAGATCCCTTGGAACTGGAATTACAGGCGGTTGTGAGCTGCCTGATGTGGGTGCTGGGAACCGAACCCGGGTCCTCTGCAAGAGCAGTAAGTGCTCTTAACCGTTGAGCCATCTCTCCAGCCCCTAAACCTAATTCTTAAAAAACTTTCTTTAGATACTGAGGACAGCATGAATGATCATGAAGATACAAATGGTTCAAAAGAAAGTTTCAGAGAACAAGATATTTATCTTCCAATTGCAAATGTGGCTAGGATAATGAAAAATGCCATACCTCAAACAGGAAAGGTAACGTAGAGGAGACTTTATCTGGCTTTTCTTTTGCAGGGGGAGGGAGGGGGAATGGAAACTGTAAGACACATGTATGCATAGTTGAATCAGTAGCTAGCTATTGATTTCAGCCCCAGCCTCTTAGCACAGCAAATATTTGTTTCTGACTACTTGGCTACTGCACAGCATCCTGGCTTAGAGTCTTATAGAGTCCTCTCATCCCATCCTCTACACGCCTCATAATCTAGAATGTGAGCCGTGAAAGGTGGCATTGGAAACAGCTTTCTTCACTTTTATACAAATAGATATGACATGCACTTTAACTGACACACAGTAGCTTTGTCTTCGAATGCCTTTTGCAAAACATTTCTCAGCCAGGTGGGGTGACACTTGCTTTTAATTCCAGCATTTAGGATGCTGAGGCAGAAGGATTGCCAGGAGTTGAAGGGCTACAGAAGTTCCACACCAGCCTTGGCCTCATAATGAGACAGACCTAGCGTCCTAAACAGACAAACCTCAGCACTGATCTTACTTGGTCTGAGGTAGAGCCCATGCTTTCTATGTTGCCTTATTAATTACTTATTCATTTACTATATACCTTTTCCATCACTTTTATAAATGTTCTTTTGAAGGTGAGGCTTACAGTAAATATACTTTGGACATGTTACTCACACTCAGTTCTGATCTGAGAAATTTCCTCCGTACATTTTAGGACAGAGGACAGTCTATTCTAGACTTGTTCATGCCTGCCCTATCTTTTACCCAACCCCCAGTCATCTGAGGCCACCAAGCAGCTGAAATGTGACTGGTCTAAAGAGGCATGCTGTAACTAAACCCACCCGGCATTAGAGGCCTGGAGTGAGGAGGGCAGGGGAAACACCTCGTATTAAATTGATTGTATGTTTCAACTGTAACAACTTTATATATATATATATATATATATATATATATATATATATATATAT
>JADRCD010187008.1:0-27638 GCA_019843815.1 Montemys delectorum | reverse complement strand
GTGTTGCCTCTGGTCCTCTTTGTACACACTGTTGTTGGATGACATACTCTCAATTTCTTTCTCCTTGTCACATGCACACAGGCAGCCACACGTTATTTTTATACTTAAATTTTAGTTCTCTAATCAGAACTAATTAAAATAGCCCAAACACAGATACTAACAGTTGTGAATGCTGGTGAGATAGAACAATAGGATTTCCTATTCATTGCTGGTTCGAAGGTAAATTGGTATAGGCACAATGGAGTGAGCCTGGCAGTTTTTGACAAAGGGTATTTTTACAATGTAAATGTTTCTTGGCAATGACCCAAAGTAATGAAATACTTATGTCCTTACAAAATCCTGCACCTGGATGCTTCCAGTGGACTTATTTGCAATTGCCCAAAGTTGGACACAAATTAGATGTCTTTTCATGAGTGAATGAATAAATAAAGCAGTGTACACTGTACTGAGCACTAAAAGTAAATGAGGTATCAAGTTGTGAGTAGATGAGGCAGAAACTATACTATCTATTGCGAAGAAACAATGCTCAACTGCAAAAATGACATACACTATGATTCAAGCTACGACTTCTTAAAAAAGGCCAAACGATGGAGAGTGTGAAAAGGTCAGTGTTTGCCAGTGCTGGATAGGGGAGGGATGAATGGGTAGAGTGGAGGACCATCAGAGCAATGAGTGGAGTATTGCAATAAGGTAATAGCCAATGCAAGTCATTGTTTACATTTAAAGGATACACCAAGAGTGAGCCTTATAAGGAAGTCATCGTACCATGCTTACATTCATGATTAAGGGAATGTTAAATCTCAGTTAACCTTGGTCAAAAGAAAGACCGTGCTTCTCATTTACTTCATGGACTTCTTAATCTAATCAAACACATCTTCCATGGTGGTGGTTGTGGTGGTAGGGGAGTGAATCCTAATATGTGTTATAAACAGTAAGTGACAATGTATCAGAATGTAGTTATCTATTGCAACGAATGTACCACTCTAGTAAAAGTGTTGACCGTGAAGGAGACTGTTACTAAGTGGTGCTAGCGATATATGGAAATTCTCTGTATTTTTTGCCGAAATTTGTTTTATACCTAACACTTCTTTTATAAAAAGAAACCTACTGAAAACAGTGTTCTTAGTTTCACTTTATGTGAGATAGATTCTGGCCATTGTATCCCAGCTTGGCCTGGGACTCACTATTTAACCCAGGATAGCCTTGAATTCAAGACACTCCTGCTTCACCTTTTAGAGTGGTGGGATTATTATACTATATCACTTGGCTAGGCAACAATATCATTTTAATTAAATGTATTGAGAAAGGGTTCTAGCAGAGTGGTTTGGATCATGGGTGTCAGGCATTCTGACTTAAACTCTTCAATATAGAATTATGGTCCCATGAACCATGTCAACTTTGCATAGATAAGTGTTCCATACAGTAGTGCTTTCTTTTTTTTTTTTTTTTTTTTTTGATTTTTTGGTTTTTTTTTTGTTTTGTTTTTGGTTTTTTGAGACAAGGTTTCTCTGTAGCCCTGGCTGTCCTGAAATTCACTCTGTAGACCAGGTTGGCCTCGAACTCAGAAATCTACCTGCCTCTGCCTCCCAAGTGCTGGGATGAAAGGCGTGCGCCACTACCGCCCGGCCAGTAGTGCTTTCTTATCTAAGCCAGGATCATAATATTAGCTACTGTGAGTCTACATTAAAGCAGTTTACAGGGTATGCTTAATATGATGCCCCACACATAATAGCTATCACCATGAGGGTTAACCTTCATTATCAACTTGACTAGACCTAGCATTATCTAGGAGACTTACCTCTACATGTGTCTCCAAGGATGAGTCTATAAAGGTATAACTAGGAAAGTTTAGTCCTGGACTAAGCTTTGGCAGAGAGAGAGAAAAAGAAGGAAGGAGAGTGAAAGAGGGAGGTAGGAGGAGAGGGTTAATGAGGAGAGTGACATGAAGGGAAGGAGGGAGGGAGGGAGAGGGAAGAAAGGAGAGGGAGAAGGAGAGAGGGAAGGTTGGGGGTGGGGGTGCCAGTGCCAGAATTCCTCTTTCTTTGCCTCCTAATCTGCTCAGATGTAAAAAAGACTCCATTATTACAAGGATACTTCTTCCTCAGTGCCATAATGATTTAGATTCCTAAACTGTGAGTTAAACAAATCCTTCCAGACTTACATTGTTTTAAGTCCGGTATTTGGTCATGGCCAGAAGAAAATTGTCAAACGTAATTACTGTTTGTTATTATTTTTACATCAGTAGATGCAAACACTCACAATTTTCTCTTAAGATGAAAAGCTTGAAGCTATTGAGTTATTGACATATTTACCCATTAATCTGTTTGCATTTTAAAACAAAACAGTATCTTTTTTTTCTGAAGTGTTACAAACTTAACACATCATCCTAATTAGCAAACCATGGACCAATATTAAGTCCTTACTCAGAAAACTTGTGGAAGTAGATTTAGGTAAGAACTACAAATTTAGTTCCCCTTAGGAACATAGTATAACAAAGTCATATTTTAAATGCATTTAGCTACAAGATCTGAAAACTAATGAGGAGTAAGTGACTATCCAGCTGACTTAGTTTAACCTTACAGGGAGTTTTGACAACACAAGGACTCCTAAGGTCTAACCACTGGGATGAATATCTGTTTTAAAATATATTACATGACCCAAATACATTAGTTTGTCCTTTTGTAAAGGATTTAAAAGCAACAACAACAACAACAACAACAGCAACAACAACAACAACAACAACAACAAATGATTATGATGGAATTGGAAGATGGTTCTGCAGGTAAGAGTGTACTCTGCTCTTGCAGAGGACCAGAGTTCGCCAGCACCCATATCAGGCAGCTCACAAGTGCTTCTAACTTCAGTTTCAGGGGTCTTGCCTCTGCCCCTCTGAGCGCATCTTCTCTCTCTCTCTCTCTCTCTCTCTCTCTCACACACACACACACACACACACACCCCATAACTAAAACTAATAAAAATTTTAAAAGCATCTATTATTTTAAAACATTGTTTATTACTTTAATGTTGTAAGAAATCTCTATCTTCATATTATTCTCTTTTCAAATTTTTTCTACCCATACTTGTAAAAGCCAGCCTTAACATCTACATCTCACAATAAATAAAAAACATATCTTTTATTTTGTACAAAATTAACATTTTCCCTCACAATTGTACATAATCTGCAAGAATATTTGTTCCTCGACAGAAATGAATCATATAAGATGTGCTATGTAAAAATATTGAAAACAATTAAATTTAGGGATATAAACTATATAAACTATGAATCCAAGTAGGTTAATTTGTGGGTTTGAAAAGCAGGATCTAAGCTACACAGTGGTGGCTCATGTCCTTAATCCCAGGACTTGGGAGGCAGAAGAAAGTGGATTTCTGAGTTCAAGGCCAGCCTGGTCTACAGAGCGAGTTTCAGGACAGCCAGGGTTACACAGAGAAACCCTATCTTGAAAAATGGGAAAAAAAAAAAGAAAGAAAGAAAGAAAGAAAGAAAGAAAAGCAGGATCTAAATCTTCAACATTTCCTATACAACTCCTAAGGAAGCTAACCATTTGCCTATCAGTCTATTCTCATCTCCACTTCCTTATATGAGGGGAAATGGAGAAGTAGTGATGGTCTATTTATCTATGTTTATGCCCCAAAGTGACCAAAGCAACTAAGGACTTCTTTACTGTAACTTTCCATGGGACAGTTTTTTTGTTTGTTTGTTTGTTTTTAAAAGGCAGTTTTGTTGGTTTTGCTTTGTTTTGTTCAATTCTGGGATAGAACACAGAGACTGATGCATGCTGGATAACTCTCCTCCCACTGAGTTAGCTCCATCCCCAGCTCTTATGTGGCTTTTCTCTTTATTGTTAAGTTTACTTACTGTGAGGTTATATTTGAAGGTGTTATGTGGCATAAAAAGTGACAGAATCTTTTATAAATATTACATATTTATAATAAAATATCTTGCCAGGATGATAAATCTGGGAATACATTCCAATGATTTGTTTTCAGAAATTTGCTGTTAGAACTTCCTAAATGGCCAGTCCCTACTGTGATATTGTTATAAGAAACAGAGATGGAGTTTAAGCAGCCAGTAAGTGTCTCTAGTCACACTGGAGGCTGGCTTCCTAAAGTGGTTAACTATACCTATGCCTTGTTACCTGGGAATGGAGTTTCAGGACCATCCAAAGTCCTATTCCTAAGTAAAGTTTGCAGTAATGTTTATACACGTTAAAATGAGAAAAGCACAGTTCTAGAAGACATTTATTTCTCATACTAAGAAAACGTTAATCTGTTCACTTCTTTAAACATTTAAGTTTCCTTAACAGTCCTTTCTCATATGTGTCTTCTTAATTATTTTATGATCTAATACAACAAAATCCGTACTAGTCTTTCTGGACTAGTAGGAGGAGTTTTGGCAATGTCTTTCAGGAAAAGTGGCTCATATAATCATTTTGGCAGTGTTCCTCTGAACAACTAAGATCCAGATAACAGGAATAGTTCATATATTTCATGGCATTCACTAAAATATTGCAAGATGAATTTTCTTTTATTATCACTGATTCTTATGCTTTTCATGTGACATGGTTCTTTTGAGATTCGTGGTTTCATTGAATTTTGAAGATAACCTCATGAATTATCTGAATGATTGAATCTGGAGCTTGTTGCTTGGGGGAGGCTGTCTGGTTAGTGAGCTATTGTAACCCTCCTTTCTCCACCATTAGATACTGGAGTTATAGGTATGGGCTGCCATGCTTAGTTTCTTTGCATGAATGCTGAAGATTTGAGTGCAGGTCCTCGTGTTTGTGCATCAAACTCTCTGAGTTATCTCCCCATCCCAAGAAACCCACTTGGCTTGTGGGGTGTCTTATCCCAGCACAGTTCTCTGTTGTTCTCTCCGACACGTTTTTTTTACATGCTGAAGAATGAGTATGACAAAATGAGTGTTTGTATGTCTTGTTTAAACAAAAACTCCTATAGAAGAGTCTGTGCAGGCAACAAGGATCAGAGTCCCTTCTGAAGATGTAGATGGAGCACATTCATTCCTCCAGTCAGGCTCGCCTTGCTCTGCTTGTTAGAGCCATTAACTGCATTTGAAACTGCGTCAGTGGGCGTTACTCATTAGGTACTCTGCCCAAGCCAGTATGACAACTTGAGGCTTTACCATAACACTGAAGGACTCTGCAAGTCACTAAGGAATCACGATGACCTGAATATGGCCTGCAATTCTGCGTGCACTAGAGTGATCGGAAAAAACAAAAGCAAAAATTCTATAAAGGGAGCTTGCAAAACAAACAGGAAGCAAATTCTAAAAGTTCTTTGAGTAGGGGAAATCGTCCTCTCTGGGGAAGAGCCTTTCAATTGCTTATCCAATACCAAGTGGTCAGCCCTGAACACATAGACACAGGCAACATCATATAGGACGACCAGTTTATATTTAGAAATTATATGCATGTAACAACAATTAATTGAAAAAGAGGCCGTGAAATTAAAAGAGAGCAAGAAGGGGTATATGAGAGGGAGGAAGGAAAGGGAGGGAAATGGTGTAATTACAATATCAAAAATAAAATTTAAAAGTATTTTCTATTTAATAATTCCTCTAAGATGTTTTTATTTTTGACTTGATGACACCAGTCTATACACTGTGACTCGAGGTAATACAGTTTTTTGGTAGTTTCTGAGAAGAATAAGGGGTTCTTTCTTACTTCTTATCATTCTAAAATTGTGTTTGTGTATACTTGTGTGCAAGCACACATGTGTGTGCATGTGTTTATATGTCTTTGTATGCATGTATCTGTGCAAGCACACATATGTGTGCATGCATGTTTATGTGTTTGTATGTTTGTAAATACACACATACACACAGAGAGAGAGAGAGACAGACAGAGAGAGACAGAGACAGAGACAGAGAGACAGAGACAGAGACAGAGAGACAGAGACAGCAAGGGACAGAGAGACAGAGAGAGACAGAGACAGAGAGACAGAGACATACGTTTAATCATGCCAGGTGAGTGGTCCTCTACTGAGCTATATGCTTAACCTTTTTCTTGAGAAAAGAGTCTGAGATGAGCTCAGAATGTCTTCAAACTGGCCATCTTCCTATCTGCTCCTCTCTGAGGTTGAGATTATGTTCTGAAAATTGAATCAAGCTAACCTACTCTGTATAAAATGGACATTATCTGATAAAAAATACAAGGCTGCTTTAAAACTTTCATGATGAAGTTGTGTCACTGAAAGCTCTGGGTGAGAAGAGTGACAGCAAGAGCAGAAGACTGGCTAATGAGAACAAGAGAATGATACCAAGCACGGTCAATATGGAGGCTGCAATGTGTGTTCCATGAAAACCAAGCCAAGGGGACAGAAAGAAGCCTAGCTCACTGCTTAGCCCTTTTAAAACAGTATTACATGTTAGGATGAAAAATCAAAGAGAGAAGGAATTTCAAAGGATGTGAAAATCATTATGGTAATACTTCCAGAAAGTTAATTAAAAATTCAAACTGAATTTATCACTGAATTTATAACGATGCATAAGGAAACATGTTACTGTTGACTCTATGCCCCAAGCCCCCCTTCTTATTTATTTTTGTAAAGATTCATTTGTGTGTGTGTGTGTGTGTGTGTGTGTGTGTGTGTATGTGTGTGGATGTGAGAGAGAGACAGAGAGAGATGGAGACAGAGACAAAGAGACAGAGACAGGGAGTGGGAGGGGGAGAGGGAGAGGAAGCAGAAATCCACAGCAAATGTATACTTTCAGATGCCTGCAGAGGTTAAAACATCTGGAAATGGAGTTGCCTTTGACTGTGAGCTGCTTGACAGAACTCTCCTCTTATGCAAAAACAGCTAGGGCTTTTAGGTGCTGAGTCATCTATCCAGCTCACTTTTTATTTAAAAGTAACATTTGGGACATGGTCTTGCTTATTTACACAGGCTATTCTTGATCTTATTGTCTAACCCACGCAGAACTTGAGCTTGTGATCTTTCTGTCTTAAATTCTAAGTGCTGAAAGCATAGGCCTGTACCATGAGGATATATTTATCGATTATCAATTATCAGAATTATCAATTAATCACAACCTCAGGCTTCATATGTTTATAATTTTGAGAAAATAGAAAATATGCCTTTATAATTCACTAACCATTTACATAATTTTCTTATGATTTCATCTTAATAAATATTGTAAAATCAGTTTTGCCAATTTGTCTTTAGGGTTTATCCCTATATTCAACTAAGATTTGTATCTTTCTAAAGCATGCACTATTTTTGAGTGTGGTTCATGTGCTCTCCTTTTAGTGTATCTGTAGAAGTGAACCACTGCCATTTATAAGTAGATAACATAGGAGACAAAGTAACCCAATTACCCTTAATGCTTTATAGAATTAGCTTTGTAATCATGTTAGGCATGCCATTCTGATTTTAAACAACCCAGAAAATAAGATGTCAGTCTCATTTCAGAGTTCCTAAAGAAGGGTATTTGTAAATATACCAGTGGTAGTTTTATAGTGGCTCAAGGATCATCTGATAATGAGTCTCGGAGGAATTAGGGAAATTCTGAGAATCAGGGATTGACTGAGTCATAGATAGCTCCAAATACTACTGCTGGCCACTCCTGCCTCACCGATACTACTAGAGGTAGAAGGAACAGCTGTGTGTGTGTGTGTGTGTCTGTGTGAGTGTGTCTATGTGTGTGTGTGTCTGTGTGTGTGTGTCTGTGTGTGTCTGTGTGTCTGTGTGTGTGTATATATTAATAATTCTTATCATGCAGTTACTATACTGAAACCAATCAGATGACTTAAGGTCTTTCTATTTTTATAGTTTAGACTTGCTGTCAGTAGTAATCAGACTTCTTAAATCTTATGAATTCACTTGCACCCTTCCTTTTAGAAGCATTAATGGATTTTCTGAAGAATTCTTGTCGCTTGTCTGTCTGTTAGTTTGAGAGGGGGCACTGTTGCTGGCTAAACTGACTTCTAACCCTCAGTCCTCCAACCTTTGCTTCCCCAATTGCTGATGTTGCTGGTGTGAAACAACATATCCATCCCTAACCGGAGTTTTTACAGTATAGTTTTTTGACTATGTTGCTCCAGATAGTCCTGGCTGTTATTGAAGAACACAATGTTTAGCTGATATTAAACCATTTTGCTTTGAATGAAAAACACGTTTGGATTACTTGTGTAGTGTCAGTTCTCCAGTCTTTGGTGTGGCAAAAGGCAGCTGTCAGCTGAAACCATTTTTCTTATGTGTATGACTAGAGTTTATTTTCCAGATTTTCAAGTAGCTAGATGAACTAATTCTACACTGTAATGTGAGCACAGCGAGGCCTGCCAAGGCTTGGGTGGTGTCAGGGTGGGGGTTAGAAGAACTGCAATGTGTTCTCCATGTGCTTTTCTTCCTTCTCCTGGGCAAAAAGTAGTCTACTTACCGTCTAGAAGCTCCATTGTTGGCTAGGCCTTCCAAATTGCTGATATAGAATTCTATAAGAAAGCAGTCTGAGCAAGCAATGATGAGCAAGCCAGTAAGCAGCACTTCTCCATGATCTCTGCATCAGCTCCTTCTTCCAAGTTCCTAATCTTTATGAGTTCCTACCCTCACTGCTTTTGATGATGAACTGTTATATGAAAATATGAGCATAATAAATCATTCCTCCCCCAAAAGAGTAGGCACCCAGGGATAAGGAACGTGCCCTTGATAATATACAAGTGTTGACTAAACTTTTTATATTTTGAAACTAGGGTGTGTTTGGAGAATATTTGTTTTAACAGCTTGGCATATACCATTTAGTACAAATGTCATGTTTTTAAATTACACACTTCTATTAAATTCACAAGGGAGTAGAGGCCACCACTTTATATCACATTACTACTTTTTACCCTGTCAAAAGTTATTTTGCATGTATTACTTTTTGGAAGTGTTAAAATAATCTTTGAAAAATAAGAAGTAGAAATATACATATACAAATACAGGCACACACACAGACATACACACAAACACAAACATATACATACACATATACATACACATATATACAGAAACACATTCACAAAACATAAACACACATAGAGTCACATATATACACACATACACACATATGCACACAATCAAAACCAGACTCACATATACACACATACACAAAACACACATACACAAACACATACATACACACATACAAACCACATAAAGGCATATACAACCACACACACATAGGTAAACAGACATATACATACAAACATACACACAAACACACAGAGAGACATACACACACACACACACACACACATATATATATATATACACATATACACACATATACAAAATCACACACAGACTCACATATATGCAAATACAACACACACACATACACACCTGCTCACATAAAGACATATACAAACACACTCATAGGCAAACAGACATAAACACACACACACACACACACACACACACACACACACTAAAACAATACCCAGGTGAGAGAACTTTGAAAAGTATTAAATACATTGTTCAAAATTTTTGTGTTATGTATAGAAAATCTAAAGAATCATTAAGAAAATAAACAGAAATTCAGACTCAATTCAATCTTGTCTTGATGACTTATAATATACCTCACAGAGTTACTTTTGTGGTTCAAATTACCAATATAAAAATTTCCTCTTCAAATAGGAATTGTCCTTACCTGCTATTGAAGACATATTGATGATGATGCCACCTTCACCTCCATTTTGCTTACTCATGTAATCCAAAGCAAGGTAGGTCCCACTGATAACAGAAACCTAATCCAGGAGCATAAATGGAAAATGAGATACATCTTTATCATACGTTTGCCACGTGCCCACATATCAAAGACATTGTTAAGTCAGGCATATAGGGAGATCTTCAATAATCAACGAGAGCTTCCTCATGCTTTAAAGTTTTTAATTGATCATGACTTGCTTTTTGCCTGCCTGGCATTAACATAGCTATAATATTTCTACATACTTTCACTTAGCTTAGTTGGCCAAAATGTTATTCTTATGATAAAGATTTACTCCTGCAGTGTTTTCTTCTTTGACTTAAATCCCACTCATCTATAACAATTCTATTCGTTCTGTTTTCTTTTCTACATATTAAAACCAAAAAGCCGCTTCTCAGCATATGCTTCTCATACTCAAGCCGTCTATACTCCCTTACACTGTATAATTGTCATGATTCTTGCAGTACAGAAAGATGAACAAAATTGATTACACACACACATCAGTGTACCAAGAAAATGACAAATAAAATGATATATAATATATAGTAAATATACAATATATATAATATAATATATAATCTTCTATGTTGTTCACTGAATCAATGTAAAGCAATAATGCCAATTTCTCACAAGAGTATAATATATTTTGAATATCTTCACCCTCATTCTTTTCCCTTTTTCTTCTCTCCCTTCTACTAATCTTCTTTCCCAAGTTCCCTAATATTTTGATGTCATATACATATGTGTCTATGTGCATGCGCATGCAAACCCCATATGCATTTGTGTTTCTATAAATAACCTAGGATTTCCCAAATAAGAGAAAACATGTGGTGTCCTTTCTGAGCTTGGTGTACTTTCCTCCAAGGACATGAATTTCTTCTTCTTCTGAACTAAATGCATTGCTTTGATGTATTATATTTTCTTTGGTCATTCATCTGTTACTAGGCACTGAGGCAGGTTAACTGACTAGTTTGAGTAATGCTGTAATAAATGGGTAGTGGCAGAGATTCCTGTAGTATGTTGACTTGAGAGTACTTGGGGTATACAACCAGAAACCGTAGGAGTAGGGCATCTGGTAGCTCTACTTTTAGGGTATTTTGTTTTGTTTTGTTTGTTTTGAGAAATCTACATAATGAGTCTAATCCTCGTTTCCTTGTTAAACAAATGAACTTTTATTTCATTTACTTAAATTGAAAACAGTATGGTTTTGATTCAAACCAGTATGCAGGGTGGATGCAGGTGCAGTATGTATGGCTGCTTACACAGGCCCTTATATTTTCAAGTTTATATACGAATGAAGACTATTCAATGATAATTTGCTATATGTAGGAGAATGGTAAGAGAGAAAGTTTCACATATTCTTAAAATCATACACAAACACATTTTCAAATATGTATCTGTTAAGTTATCCATGTATTAATGTTTGACTTTAATAATATATGGATACTAAATATATGTATACTTTAAATATTTGAGAACAAAATAGATGACGTATCTATAGCATTGTTTCATTTATTTTTGAGATTATAAGTGAATTATAAAATTCTCCCTTCCCTTTTCTTCTTATATACCCCTATGTAACTTAGATACCCTCCCAATGCTCCTTCAAGCTCCCGGCTTTGCTTATATTCATCCAGTTTTCTTATATAGTGCAGGACCATCTGCCTAGGCATAGCACTGCCCACGGTGGGCTGGGCCTGTCTACTAGTTAGCTGAAAGAAAAAAAGCACAGATATATCCACATATCTGCTCTGATCAAGGCAGTTAGTTCCTCAGATGAGTCATTTATTTCAAAGGACTCTAGGCTGTGTTAGATTGACTGTTAAAGCTAACCAGGACATGTGATTCCAAAACTTGATGTAAATTTTAAGGCATTTGATCTGTACAATATAGTAATTCAATATTAGCAATAGTGATCTTAAAAAGCATGGCTTCTCTTTCACTGTTATTGTACATACATTGTTTTCCTTTTATTGAAATAGATTTTTTCTCACATAATAAATCCTGACTACAATTTTCTCTTTCCTCTATTCCATGTTCCTCATCACCTCTTCTTTTATCCAGATCTACCCCTTTTCTGTCTCTCATTAGAAAACAGGATTCTAAGGGAATATAATGTAATTAATATACTATAATATAATGATAAACCAGCTAACATATTGAAATAGGGCAAAAGAAACAAAAGGAAAAAAGCCCAGGAGAAGGCACAAAAAACTGATACAGACTCAGAGACCCACTTACTTATATACTAAGGAGTCCCAGAAAACCACTAAACTGGAAGCTATGCTATATACTGAAAGAACCTGTAGGGCAAAAAGAGAGACAAATGTGTGTATACACACACACAGTAGAGTATATAGTTTGTGTGTATATTATATTCTACAATAAAATTAAGATATAATGTAAAAAACAAAATTAAATCAAAGCTCTGACATGACACTATGAGACAAGGAACCTCCAGAGAAGCCACCGAGTTCGTTTTCTGTGGTCACATCTACTTCCGGGTATGCAGCCCACCCTTACTGGTAATTGGTTTCTTCAGGGAGAGTACCTTGGTGAAAACTAAATTGTCCTTTGAGAGCATATACATTCTTATCAGCAGAGTACCTGTTCCCTACGTCCTTGTAAACATTATTTTATTTGCTTTCTTTTTGACAGTGGCGACATGGTGGAGTCTTAGTGTACTCTTTATTTGCATTTTCCTGGTGGGTAAGAGTTCTGAGTGTTTATTTTCTGTCTGTGGGTCCTATTTACTTGGATTTCATCTTTCAAGTATTATTTGTTCACTTCACTAACCCATTTATCGATGATGTCTTGTATTTTACTCTCTGACTTTGTTTTTCTCTTTGTGGTCTTCATATATTCTGGTTACTAATCTTCCATTAGAGTAATGTTTCTCAAACTTCCTAATGCTGTGGCAGTTTAATGCAGTTCCTCATGTTGTAATCACCCTCAAACATAAAGTTCTTTTTGTTGCTACTTCATAACTACTGTAATTTTACTACTGTGATGACTCTTAATGTAAATATCTGATGTGCAGGATATCTGATATGTGGCGATTGTGAGAGGGTCTTTTGACCCTCACAGGGGGTCATGACTCACATGTTGAGAACCACTATGTTGGATGAATAATTAAGAAAGCATTTTTCCAATTCTGTAGGCTGTCTCTTCACTCAGTTGTTTGTTTTGCTGTGAAACTTTTGATATACACAAATTCTGTCAATCATTACTATTGAACTCAAGACAGTTTTCCTTCCTCATCTTCCTGTGTGGTGGGATTGCAGGGATAAACTATCTATTTTACATCTTTGTGCATCTTTTTCATTTAACACAGAATATTGGAAAGTTGCAGATGGAGGGAAAGAGTAGGATCTGGTGAAATTTTGTTGTTGTTGTTTTTGTTGTTGTTTTTGCTCTTAAGAAAGACATAAGGAAATGGCTACACTATCCCCTTGACCTTGCTTGTAAATGTTCAGACACTGTACAGCACTGCATGTAACTAACATCATAACTGTGAAGCCAGTATGAACCATGGCAGGTTGATAAGGTGAAAGGAGACTAGATTATGATGACAGCACTGATCTGCAATGGCAGACAATCCTGTGGCCTTCAGTCTGGGGATATCTTGTAACACTTTTCTAGTTCCAGTTTGAGTGAAGCTTTTCTGCCATGTGGACATGGTCCTTAGACATATCTAATACTTTATGTCCTTCCACACTGAAATGGAGTCATCCACATACTCCAATGTTTTCCTTCTCACATCCTATAGTAGAAACACTTTCCACTTTTATTCTGACTTTTAGGAACTTACTACTATGAAATAACTCGAGGGAAAACTGCCAATATTTTTCCTCTTCCCTTCTCTTTGAGCTCATGCTTTTAAAAAATGAAAATTCACTTCTGACAGCTTAATTCTTCCTTTGTTTATATAGCAATGGATAGGAAAAGGTCAATAGCCTAAAATGGAGAGTCCAGGTTAGCGTATGCCTTCTTTTCATTTTAATACATCCTTTCTTAACAAGTGCCCAGGGACACACTTCTTTTGTAATAGTATTTTTATACCAAAGGAAAATTCGATTCATTTAAGCCATTTTCAAGTGAAGTTCAAGAATGATTAAATTATCACAGTTCCCCTTTAAAGGAAAAAAAGAAAACTATTAGATTATATAAGAAGGAAACAGATATGTAAATGTTTGAAATTACTGAAATCAGTTAGATTCTGTTAGTTTCTGTAAATTCTTCAGCAAATCTGAGCAGGGTTCTAGTTTACATTTATCAGTGTATGCCTTTATTCTGATATTTAAAGCTTTTGCTGACATTTTGCTTCTGTGTCTTCAAAATCTTCAAGATGTAGAAAGATAAGAAATGTATAAAAGTTTAAGCTTCAATTTTAAAGCCTTTAAAAATACATTTATTTTATTTCATGTGTATCTGTCTACAAGTATATATGTGTACCATACAGGTGACTGGTATCTCTGAAGGTCAGTGGAGGGCATCAGCATCAGATCCCCGGAGGGAGTTATATGGAGTTGGGAGCCTCCATATGGTGCTAGGAGCCAAACCTATATCCTCTGGAAGAGCACCCCAGTGCTCTTAACTGTCGAACCATCTTTACAGCTCCCTAGTTTTACAATTTTACAAAGGAAGATTCATTTCTAGATTTTCTAGGGGGGAAGGGTCGAATATTTTCCTCAACCATGTAAGTTTAAGAACTGACTAACTTTTTAAGCAAAAGTGTTAATGGAAAAACTTCAAGTAATATTTGATATTTGGGCTGTACATAAATGATATTTTACTCCAGTATGGTAACAATATTTTCCTTGTTCCAGATTTTACACACACACACACACACACACACACACACACACACACACGAAAATTTAGAAAGATCATAGAATGAAATATTTCTTGCTAGTATTTCTTGGATTTTAGTAATACTTTCTGTTATGTATTAGATTATTGAATCAAATATCTAGATAACATTATATATGTCTACATTAAACAGAATATAAATTGGATTTGTACTATTATTTAAAGTACATAGAGAAAAGAGAAATTCTTTAACTGTTGACAAAATGATCAAATTGTAATGTTCACTCAATAATTTTGGATGTAAAGAGACAGCTTTTATATAGAATACTAAAATTATAATCACAACCTATTCCAAGTGTTAGAATTTTTTTTTGCTAATTTCAGCATTCTATAACTCACATCCATACTTTTCAATTCCCCTGTACTGGGAATAATTCTCTATTAACAAAGGAAAATTAACAGGTGGTATTATCCTAATTGTGTGCTTCCTTTCTTACTACCCAGTGCATGTTTCTACAGCACACAAACATGGATACACATATATGAACACTCAGAAAGACAATTTTTTTTACTATTGAAATTCCCAATGTGTCATTTCTTCATTTCTTTTATCTCATTTATGTTCACTCTGAAGTAGTTTACAGTTTATGGATTTTACACTACTAACAAGAATGTTCTTGCATCTGAATCATGCAGCTTTGTTTTTTAGGGCCCACGGATTTTCTCTAGGCCAGTTAGTTCCCCAAGAATATTTATAGAGATGATTATTTTTCGAAATCCCCTTCATTGTTTAAGTTTTCATGTCTAAGTTCTTTTTTTTTAGTCTTTCCTTATCTTAGTACTAAATATTATGCCTACCACTTTGCTAGAGATAGTTATAATTTAGCAAATTCTTCCCAATATATTTCAACAACAACTCTCATTGTTATAGAGTGTCAATAGGGAAAATAGTTACTTGTTTCATTTGTCTAGAGCAAACAAAAGGAAACACATTAAGAACAGTGGCACGCAGGCCTTTAATCCCAGCACTTGGGAGGCAGAGGCAGGTGGACTTCTGAGTTCGAGGCCAGCCTGGTCTACAGAGTGAGTTCCAGGCAGCCAGGGGTACACAGAGAAACCCTGTCTCGAAAAACCCAAAAAAAAAAAAAAAAAAAAAACAAACAAAAAACAAAAAAACAGTGATTCTTTACTAAAGCGAAATGATGAGTAATTAGCCCTTTAATGAGATTGTACTTTTGCCTCCTCAAATTCCCATCCCAAGTACAGCCCCTTGAAGGTACTAGGAGGATCTACTGGGTCTACCCATGGCTCTGAGTCTTGACTCAGAAAGAAATAACTTTCCCTTTTCTCTCATCCACTTTTCTATTTTGGGTATTGCCTAGAGTCTAACCTGCTTTGATACTTTGAGATCTTTCACTCTTTTGCCAATGTTACTCTCCCCATCATTTGTCTGGTGTCTGCCATATGGCTGACCTCCACCTAGGCTTAACTCAAACAACATGGAGATTGTCTATGTCTTAAGTTCTCATTGATGAATCCATAATAAACTTATATCTAAAGTTTTTTTAAGCAGCAAAATTTCTACCTATTCTCTCAATTCATTTCCTTATTATAGGCATGATCATGGCAGAGGAATCCACTTGGTAGAAGCAGAGATGGTACACAAATATGTATTCTGTTACTTAGAGCAGAAATATGCTTTATTGAATGTCTATGTCCTAACACTGGGCTGTATTCTTCACAAAGATTGTGATCCATTTAAGCTTAACTGTCCTTAGAGGCAAGGGGTTTAACTTCTTTACCAAATGGTGAAATTCAAGGTCAACAATATAAATCAAGAGTTCATGAGTTGTTAGATTTAAAACTAAATGTAAATTTTGATTAATTCCAAATATGCACCTTCCCACCTAGGGAAGTGGAAACTAGTATTTCTGGCGAAAAAAATCATCATCAGCTTTCTATTTTGTTTTTTATCTGA
Source organism: Montemys delectorum (assembly GCA_019843815.1). Lineage (NCBI taxonomy): Eukaryota > Metazoa > Chordata > Mammalia > Rodentia > Muridae > Montemys > Montemys delectorum. The sequence continues at coordinate 11,127 of JADRCD010187008.1, read as the reverse complement.
ATATAGTAAAGGGTTCAGTACACATTAATTATGCATCTAAATTAGATTGTATTTCTCATCTGAGGGAGATGAATGGTTTGGTTACTAAAGCTTGAAAATGTTAAAAGAACCATATTATAGATTGTTCTCCCAATATTCAAAGTTTGGCAGGGGTGGAGAGGAAGGGCTGCAAACGATACAGCTAAATGACAGTATGAAGGAAGAAGCTCAAAAATGACTTGTGAAACAATGGACTGGACAGTGTTTGAGTGTGTTGCTTGTATGTGAAGACCAATGAGATCAGCAGGGCGAAGAATAAGAAAGATGTAATCTTGGTAAGTAAAGGAAGGACAAGAACATACGGGACAGTTTGGCGAATCACCAGAGTGTACTAAAACACAGAGATACACTCAAAACTGTTACATAGTAATTCTTAAAATTATACATCTAAAAATAATTTTAATAGAATTATATACTGGAGAGTTCTGTGAAAATTGTAGAAATGAAATATGTTGTGAGGTATTTCTTAGGAGAATGCATTGGGAGGTATATGATAATGGTATAATGTCTCTTTAGTATATATGAATACTGAACTCAGTCCTCTGGGGGTTAGGGGTGGGGAAGGAAGAAGGAAATGATGATATAGGAAAGAGGAAGCAGAGGAAAACGTTGGTGATGAAGTCTTTACTTTCAGACGTTCCTCTCTCTCATGGGAGCTAATGGGGAAAGTATTTAGAAGGGAGAAACTGCCTAAGATTAAGGCAAAGAAAATGTATCTAGTAGTTTTTTTTTTCTGTTTTAAAGGAGAATGTGAATCATAAATAAATATTTGCACTACACTAGCAGTGATAATCAAGTTGGAGAAAGAGGGGCTGATCCAGTGAGTTTGTCTGTCTTGTGGGTGCAGGTACAAGAGAAGTAACATATTTTAAAGTTCTGTATGAGTTAGCAAAAGTCATGGCAGTAATACCTGAAGCTAAGAAGATAGATTAGGCCAGCAGGTCCCACGTACCACTCAGGATGGCTGAATTTCAATGTGAAAGAGTACAGAAGAGGTAGTTGTATAGAAAGGGGTTTAATAAAATTCCCCAAATCTTCCTGAATTTCCCTTTTACAGTTTAAAGCATGCTTTAAAAACAAACAAACAAAAAAAAAAAACAAAAAAAACCCCAGCTCCCTTTAGAGCAAATATGCTCTTTTTGATGAATTATCGAAAACCTGGCACTTTGTGACAATAGCTTTGCTCTTTCATGTTCTCTATGTTAAGTTTTGTCATTGTGTATTGTTTCTGACTCCTATTTTTTTTTTAGATAAAATGCACAGTAACTGTTCATTAGAAATGCACTAAAGTTAGGAGACCCATTCTAAAGTGATAATAATATCCATAGTATTTCTGATAAAACTATTAAAGACATTAGTGATGTTGAAAGAAAATGGCTGGTATATAGTTTGTATTTTATTATGAAGACATGCAGAAAAAAATAAAACCCTTGTGTTTAGGTATGATTTGAAACTGGCACAAGTTTATAGTAACATACTGCTAAAAATTTCCAGCTTTCAAGTCTTTGTATATTCAAAACATTTATTTTATCAAGTAGCAAATGAAGTATGCTTTTAAATAAGTTCTTAACAGGATAAAAATTTATCCAATTAATTTGCAGAAGGAATAGGAGAGTGGTAGAAACACAAGAGCATTAAAGTATAAGTGATAAATGTACAAATAAATGTAAGTGGCTTAAATTTACAAACACTAAAAGAAAGATTGTTCCTAGATGTAGTCTAATAAACTAATTGCTCACAGCATAATATCAAGAGAAGACATTTACCTTGGAAGGTTATTTACATTCTCAAAAGAAAAGATGGAAAAGGAGACTTGGGTAAATAAGAATCAAAAGAAAGTGGCACAGTACTAATTTTAAATCTGGAAATATAAGCTTAATCATATATCTTCTAGGCAGCAAATAGGGATTTAACTTGTAAAATCAAGTACCAAAAATGAGGACGGCAAGAAACTTAGGTTCTCAATATCATTGATGCAGTACTTGAGTCCAAATTGACAGAGCTCAGGGGAGGTGAGCAAACTGGCATTTGTCATATGATATGTAAATTCTCTTTGTTAGACAGAAGGATTGACATAAGATCAAGTCATAACGTAAAGCTAAAGTTTAGTTGATACAAACCTGAACAGAACCATAAGTTTATAAAATTTGAAAGCAGAAGCACAAATATTAAATTAGTATTTTTTAAGGAAAAATCTCAATGGTATATTGAACATGACTATAACAAGATAAAGTAAGATTTTGAAAGACAGTAAGCGTGATTCTTAGCCATAAAATATTTCATTTATTTTCCTTTTTTCTTCTGGCCTGGAGCAAAAGGAAATTATATGGTTTTTTTTTTTTTATTTGTTATGAGTATTTGCTTGCTTCAAGTATGGGAACCACACACTCACCTGGTACCCTCAGGCCCCTGTATAGAAGGAGGGTTTTGAGTGGCTTGGAACTGGAGACTCAGGCAGTTGTAAGCTGCCACTGGGTTCTGGGAACTAAACTTGTGTCCTCTGTGAGAGCAGCACATACTCTTAACTGCTGAGCCATCTCTCCAACTCCATCTAGTTCCTGTTTTTAAGCTTATTATCTCCTAGAAGACAGGCATGAAGCAGTACTCTATATTCTCCCACATGAAGTGGCTGTGTTGTACTTGACAACTGCTGCTTTGCAAATTTGTAAAAATAACCTGAGCCAGGCAGGGCATGGTGGCCCTGTATAAAATCCATCTGACATTTTGTTTTAGCTACACACTTCTGTTTTGTTTTTGATCTTGTTTTCTTGCAATGCTGGAGAGAGGTTTGGGTTTCATTAAACATTAATAGCCTTATGTTGAGGGTGTTCATTTGTGTTACATTGCAGGCATTGGAAACTCCACCTTAAAACTTTTCTTATGTTTTACTTCAGAGCTAACTTATTTTCAAATGTTGTGGAAATCACACCCAGACACAGACACAAGGACAGGAAGTGAGGGAGGGTGGAAGGGATGGAGTGGGGAGGGAAGGAAGTAAGTAGGGAGGGAAGGAAGGAAGAAGGTAGAAAGAGGGGACTGAGAGAGGGGGATGGAGAGAGGCAGGGAGGGAGAGAGGTAGGGGTAGAGGAATGGATTTCAGTCTTACCAACTACAAAGTTCTATTGTCTTTTTAACCTTGTTTTCTGATCCGTTTCCCAAAATTTAAGACTTGTTTTTTAAATAAGTAAGTTGAGTCAGAGTTTAGCAATCTCAGACAGTGAATATTTTTAGCATTGCAAGTCATAAGGTTTTTGTTACAACATTGAGTTCTGCCATTATTACAAAAAGCCAGGCACAGAAATACATAACAATGACTGCAGGGTTGCATTCTAATAAAACTTTATAGATACTGAAATTGCAGTTTCCTTTATTTGTGTATTTTCTGTTATTAATTCTTTAAACTCTTAAAATGCAAAAATAATTTTTAGCTTTTAGGCCATCTGAAAACCAGTGGCAGGTTATTTGGGCCCATGGTTTGAGAATGCAATGAACTGTATTTCTCCTTATCTCTAACTAATCCTTTAAGAGAGATTTTCATAATTATAAATATCAAATATATTCATATTAATAAAATATCTACTCTCTAGCTTTCTGTAACTTCAGCTTTTCTCTACTGAAGGTTATTCTTGTTCTAGGAATATAGTAATAACCTTTTATGTGTAAAGAAGTGGTGCTAAATACTTTTAGATAATAAATGAGCCTAATATAGCTTACCAAATTAATTTGTAGAGTCTGTTCCCAGTTTTTCTCATTGTTCACTCCTGCATTATTGACCAAAATATCCAATCTTCCGAAATGGTCTACAACTTTTCTAAAAGTATCTAACAAAAGAAAAAGAGAGATTTTCATTTTTCATATATGCATTGAAGCCATTTCCTGTAAGAGGAAATGAATTTTATTGGTTTTGCTTTATGATTTTATTCCATTTTATTATTGCACTAGAGGTTGAATTTAGGTTGCCTCTTCCAGGCAAAGATCTCTATTATACTCCCATCATCTTTCACCTATTATTTTGAGCCAGGGTCTCATTAAATTTCATAGATTGTCCCTAAAGTTGGAATCTTCATGCTTTAGCTTCCCTAGCTGAAATGACAGGCTTACACCACCAGGATTGGCTAGATTTTTTAAGATCTATTTGACCACATGGTAAGAATTAACCTCATAACCTGGTTCTCTAGACCAATTTTGTTGCCTAAAGTAACCTATGTGTTAGAAACACAGTATAGTCATGCATGCCTACTAAATCAGAAACTTACTTCAACAGATCTTTAGATGATTTGAACTCACATTAAAGTTCTATAATCAGCAAATTGATGGGGTGAACACTAGAGAAGTGAGCATCCCAAACTAGGAGTTCTCTTAGGTCAGTGTGGGCACTGTTATCTTTCTCGTCCTAAGAAGTAATTGGAACACTTTGGTATAGACTATATGTCCTTTGCGTTTGTTTGCAGCAAGGGTCAAATCTAGGGCCTTCTACATTCTAGAAAAGTGCTCTACTACAAGAGCTATGCTTCTAGTCCCTCAAATGTCCTCTCTTAATAAACTATATTTTATATGCGAAACATTAAACTAACTCAAGTACTTGTGCACTTAAATACATTATGATTGTATTTCAGGAATTTCTGGTGTTCTAATGCGTAAAAGCTGACTCTTTATTCAATCAATTTCATTGTGTTAATGTTGCTTTCATGTTTACTGTTTCCTTCTTTTCTATTATCATTGCTACTTTACCGTGTGGCTTTGTATAAAACGGTGTTTAATTGGGAAACTTATTAGATTCCCAGACCTGAATCTTACTCATTTCAGTGTCTAATGGTATATAAAAGTCTTGAAAACCCTCTATAGCTAGTTCAAAGTGGGTTTTACCTGACCTTGGGAAACTAGGACTTCCTAAAGCAGCCTCTTATATACGTCTAAAGATTGGACAAGTTCCATGGTCATTTTCAATCTATCTTTATTACTTCAAACTGTAGTCAACTATGTTTTTTCCTTCCTACGGAAGATGTGTATTCTCAGGCCTGCAAGTGAACATATGAATTCTTTGAAACAGACAAATCAACCCAAATTTTATCTTGACTGAAATAAATTGATAGTTATTAACAGCCATCAAATATATTTGGGGAGACAGTTACCATGAAAGGTGATTATTAAGCACATTGCCAAACTTTTGCATAAGCATCATTTTATACTTACTGAGCTAAACTGTAAAACAACAATAATAATGATATATAATTATATTTTATATACATATATGTATATGTCTATGTATGTGTGTATGTATATATAATTTACATTTTAGTGGGATTTTAAAATGATTTGTCTTAAACTGGTTCCAGCAGACATCTAGGTTTCATGCTCTTTGCTCAGTAGGGAAGTTAAGTTATGAATACATATATCTGATTTTTCTTTAATTTTCTTCCCTTCCGGATGCCACTGGTTAGACTTTTACCAAAGCATCCTATGTCATCTGCTGACTGACATGTCATTGAGATTTCAGCTCAAGTGACTTAAAAGTTTAGCTCCTTCTGCCTATCACGTACAAGCTATGATACTCTTTATAATTTGTCTGAACGCTCTGTGCTGTTTTGGCTTGCTGAATTGCACAATAACATGTTTAGGTGGGCTCCAGGAACCCTTTCAGCTCTGTGTTTTTATGAAGCCCATGTATCTAAACAGTTGTAAAGCTTGTGGTCAACCATAAGTTGTGAAGTTTGGAGAATCCTTTCCTTTTATGTATGATGGTTTCTAAATAAGGTGTAGATTTTTTATGATTGACAGGCCTTCTGGGCTATTTACTATGTCCTTCATAATCACTTATGTTTAAAGAATATATTCATAGCCATGATGTTCATTTTAAGTACTGGCAGAATAACACATTAAATACCATGTGTGAAGCCATATAATTTATCTTTGCTGGTTCCTAGTCCAGCAGCATGAATGTGGGGACTGGACATGATTATCATTGAACCTAAATGGAATGCTATCAATAAAACTATCCTCTGGCAAAGAATGATCTATCATGACTGCTCTTAAAGTTCTCTTCTACTCATGCAGGCTATCTCTATTATTGGACAGATTAGCATTTTCAGATTTTAATGACATTCTCTTTAATCCAATTTCCCTTATCTTTAGGTTCACTGTTTTCTAATGGATCAGTCTACTTTTATTCATAGGATATTCTAAAATGTAAGACACCTAAGATCTCAGTATTCCATCAATAGAAACTCTAGAGTGGGATCGGGTCTGTTTTCTGACTTCTGGATTTAAAAGGTGCCTACAAATTTACTTTGTTTCTTTGAATAATGCCTTTTGAAACATCTTTTTTTTTTTTCTATATATTTTCCGGGGGAAATTAACTTTAGGAAAATCGTTTGAACCCTCTATACAGCCAGTGTGCATTGCTGATGACAATATTCTTCCTGACGTTTCACAAGTAGATGGATTCTATTTTAAGAGATCACCAGGAAAACAGGAAAACATTGTGGGGAAAGCGATAGAGCCTTTTCTCCTTTAATTCTAACGCCATACAGTTATTATTTTAAGTACCATCCTAGAAGGGAAACCCAGAGCAAAGATCTGGCTAAAAGCAATTGTTTTGCCTATGACCATGATCTGGAACTTGGAGTCTGAAGTGTTTAAGAGAAAGGCACGCTGAATTTGATTGTCTTTGGTGATCTCTTCCAGCTCTCTGAGAGCTGCTTGCCACAGTCCCTCAGCCTGACCCCTCACTGGATAATTAACTGTAGCTGCACTGTCTTCGAATACACAAAAGACTTGATTACATTCTGTGCTGCCAAGTGGTTAAAACAAAAGGATTTCTTAGGCAGCCCTGTCTTCTCCTAGTTGTTCTGGCCATTGGGTTGTCAGAAAGAAGCACAGCAATTCAAACTATCCATTGGAGCTAGAAGGTCACAGCTTCCCCTGAGAGAGCGATGCTGGCTCTCAGCCTCCTCTGCTCCTACCTGGCAGTCTTCAGGTTGCTGCTTGCTCGGGGTGTGTTCCCGAGTCCATGGATTGATTCCCCAATGTCTTACCTCTCAGTTGTTTCTGGTCAGCCACATCACACTGGACGAACAGTGTCTTCTGAGGTTCGAACTGCTCATCCAGGGCAGCTTTACATTTCACACCTGCCTCAAGATTCCAATCCACCAATGCGACCTACAAACAAGAGAAGAGGGAGCAGGTCTTGTATGAAGGAAACACCCGCCACCAAGCCACAGACACACAAGTAATGGATAAACAAGACGCTCCCTTTTTAGACCTCAGAATGCGCTCATCCAAGTTCGGGTTCTCTGCCAGCGGCGTTGGAGGTCGGCTTGCGAGCCTGGGGCTCGGCACCCCGGGGGCTCCGGCGGCGTGTGGGTGGACACGGAGAAGTCCTTACCTTGGCGCCATGGAGCAGCAGAGCCTCGGCGAAGGCTTTGCCTATGCCCTGCGCCGCGCCGGTCACCAGAGCCACTTTGCCGTTCACGTGCATGGCCGGTCGCGTCTCTGCGGGTGGTGGGCAAGCTCAGTGCCTGGACGCCGCTGCAGCTTTTATGGCCCACTCCGTGCGCGTGTGCAGCGTCCCCGGGAGCTCTCTTGCCAGTGGGCGGGGATGAAACTGTCAAGCCAGCGCCTAGGAAACCGTCATTGTGTCACCTGCCCCTGAGCACCCGGGTCGGGTCGGCACGAGGTGATCTTTGCCTTCTAGGCTTTCAGCTGTTGCAGATTCCCCGCCAGGATTTGTTCTCAAGCCTCTGGCTGCGTGAAGACGGTAGTGAGCTAACAGAGGAAAAGCCAAAAGGAAGGAAGACAACTTTCTGAAAAAGTTTCATGAACTATTCAAAGGCTAATCTTATAGGAGAGGAGAGAAGAGGCTTGGAAACTTAGATTTCTCCTCACATCCTCAATCAATATTAAACTACAAGCAAGCAAAAGAAGGATCAAAAACAAATTTTTAGGGATGTTGCTGTGTGTGTGTGTGTGTGTGTGTGTGTGTGTGAAACTTTTTCATAACTTCTCATCTCCTAAACGAATATTGTTATGGGACTGGGGTGAGTGAGGCTATTGCTTTTATTTACTGGTGTTTTGTACGAACAGTGAGCATGAGAGTTTAATTTTGCTGTGACCCCAAAAACCTCAATCATGTTCCAACTCCAGAGTTTTAAGAATCTTCTTGGCATCTCTGTTTCAGATCAGTGTCAATTGTGTGTCATCTTGAATTGCCCTTAGTCATGCCTTCACTTAGACTTGTCAGCATCCGTGGTAACCTTGCATTTTGCGATTTTTGATGGACGCTTACCTGTTGTACCACCTTGACTCTTAAGGTTCAGTATCCAGATTTAGTATTGAGGTTCCCAGATCTGCAAGAACTGGAGCACTGACTGTTTGCCAGGACCCAAGTCCACTGATTAAGCTTCTCTCTTTCTCACGTTCACAGCGGCAGGCTTCAAAGCGCATTCTGTCAGTTTAATTCATTGGCATTTATTTTCATACACAAAGAAATCCGAGCACGTGGGAAGCCCGAGATTAACAGCAGAATGAGTTCTTTGTGTACTTTGCCTGCTTATAGAAGGAAACCTTGGTGAATGTGCCTGGTTCCTCAGGGAAGTGTTTGGAGAGGCTGCAGAAAATACAGAGTTGGTGGTAAGCCAACTTGTTTCAAAGTTGCCTTGAAACTAGATCTTAAAAAAAATGCTGAGAAAAGAGGATAGGACCATATTTATATCCAGCATTGTACTGAGAGGAGGAAGTAGAGGCACTGTATTTTAATTTTTTCTTTATTCTTGAGAATTTCATGCATGTATACAAGGAAATATGACTTGCTCCCTCCAAGTTTCCTCATATGCCCCAACAACCCCTCCTCTTTTTTTTTTTTTTTTCTTTTCAAGTAAGCTGCTAAGTTCAGTTAGTCCTACCCATATGCATTTGGGTGTGGGACTTGGCACTGAAATTCACCAGTGGTCACATACGAGGGCTTAAAGTTGAAGGAGAACAGCAGGGACAAAAAATAAGGAGGAAGACAAATAACAGAAAGCCAGGGCTGAAGGCATGAGAAAAGGAACATGTCTTCACCAGGAAGGATTTGGACAGAGTTGGAAAGACAAAACAAACAAAACAAAACAAAACAAAACAGCCATTGACCTATGAAGATAACACTCACAGTGCTGTTGTTGCACGGCTCTACAGAGAGAAAACACAGAAGACTGGAATACACAGAGGACAATCCACAAACCACAAGAAACTCAAGAAGGAAGACCAAAGTGTGGATACTTCATTCCTTCTTAAAAGGAAGAACAAAACACCCATGGAAGGAGTTGCAGAGACTAACTATGGAACAGAGACTGAAGGAAGGACAATTCAGAGATGGCTCCCCCTGGGAATCGTTCCCATATTCAATCATCAAATCCAGACACTATTGTGGATGCAGGCAAGTGCTGGATGACAGGAGCCTAATATAGCTGTCTCCTAAGAGGCTCTAACAGTACCTGTAGAGGCTCACAGCCATCCATTGGACTGAGTACAGGCTCCTCAATGAAGAAGCTAGAGAAAGGACTCAAGGAGCTGAAGGGTTTGCAGGTCCTTAGGATGAACAAGAATATGAACTACCTAGTACCCTCAGAGCTCCCAGGGACTAAACCACCAACCAAAGAGTACACATGAAGGGACTAATGGCTCCAGCATCATATGTATAGCAGAGGATGGCTAAGTCAGCCATCAATGGGAGGGAGGAGAGGCTCTTGGTCCTGTGAAGGTTCTATGCCCCAGTGTAGGGGAATGCCAGGGCCAGGAAGCAGGAGAGGGTGGGGTAGTGAGCAGGGGCAGGGGGGAGGGAACAGGGGTTTGTTTTTGTTATTTTATTTTTGGAGGGGAACCTGGTAAAGGAGATACTGTATGACATGTAAATAAAGAAAACATCTAATTAAAAAAAACAAAAAACAAAAAACACTCCAAAAGCCAAGCAGTCCCTAATGCTGAGTGCTTTCATGGAGCCTAGAGCAATATCTGGCAAAAGGTTTTGAATCTGCTAGAGCAGTAATAGCCGGTATGAGTAAATTTAAAAGGCACAGCACCTGGTGCTGAAGTTTTAGGAGAAAGTGGCTGATGAAGGGAGAGAGGTTGTTTTTCTGTCAAGCCCATCATTAAGAAACGTGGGCTGGGTAGTCTTTGGGGAAATTAGGAGGAGGAGACTAAGTTTTCTTTTAAGAAAGGACAGGATTGATTCAGGCTAAAGAAACTGGTGTCAAGGAGAAAAAAAAAAAAAAAAAAAAAAAACAAAACAAAACAAAACAAAACAAAAAAAATCAAGAGTCTGAGGGTCTATGGGTGAGATTTAAGATGACCCAGAGGGTGTTGCTCCCTTTATCGTGCCTCAGATTCCTTATTTGTTAAGTAAGAATTAAGCAATGCATGTGAAGCATTACCACAGGGCCTGGCACAGAATAATAGCGCAATAAATATTAATCTTAACAAATTGTTTCTAGATTGTTCATAAATCATACACGTGAGGGGGGGGGAACAGGGACTTTTTTTTTTTTAAGCGCGTAAGGAGACCTCTGGTTTCCAAATCAATTCCCCTTAACCTTCCCTATCAGTTCCCACTACCGGCCGATTCTTGCAAGCCTCCTGTTTTGTGATAGCAACAGCACATAGGCTGCTGAACTGATTTGCCCTTCAATTTCTGCTTCCTGTGCTCAGACCAGAAAAAAGTTCTAAAGGCATAGGTTAACCCATGCTACCCCACTGTAGGGATTAAAATTCTTTAACTGATTGTGATGTCATCAACGCTGTGCATCTAGCCAGTAGCCCCTTCCTACATTCCCAGAAGCAGTATCAGTTACAACACAGGCTAGTCTCCACCCTCAAGGCCTTGCCCCGCCAGGCTTGCTCACCTCCAAATCCTTCTCCTCCCATTCTCCTCACCTGCTTTCCTCTCCAGCTACCAAATCCCTGTCCGGAAAATCCAGCTCAAGAATGATTGAATGAGTTTACAATCTGAGTACCTTCACAGAGGCCTTGCTTTTTTTCTCTGTCTTCCAGTATCTGATCTGGCCTAAGTGTGTCTGTGTGTGTGTGTGTGTGTGTGTGTGTGTGTGTGTGTGTGTG